>CM035430.1:95757365-95762365 GCA_020310875.1 Ceratopteris richardii
GATGCCAGAGGTGAAGACATTGAATGAATACATCAACCAAGCCATTCAATGTGATAACCGTCTTTTTGAAAGGAAACAAGAAAAACAAGTAGAAGGAAGACCTCGCCAATGGAAACCTTTCCAGCCTACTCCTAGAGATGACACTATGCCCGAACCTATGCAGATAGATGTAACTAGGTTCCAGCCTCTAACACCACAAGAGAAACAAAGAAGGAGGGATAACAAATTATGTCTATATTGTGGAAACCCTGGCCACATTGCAGTTAATTGTCCCAACAAGAGAACAAACTCCAAAGTCGCAGCCACCCTTGTAGAGCAGGGAAACGAGGAAGTCCAGTTGTAAAAGAGACCATACAGCCGGACCATGATATACGAAAGGGTCTCATAATTCCATCCACACCCGTAGAAACATGTCTTGCCCCTGTCAAGTTAATCCTGTCTAAGAAGACCCTTTCCCTCATAGCTCTAGTAGATTCAGGAGCGTCCTCATGTTTCATTGATGAAGGACTCGTTAAGAAACATGGAATTCCAGTACTTCGAAAGAACAGACCAGTAGTAGCCGAAGTAGTAGATGGACGGCCTCTAGCATCGGGGAATATAACCATGGAAACCATACCACTAAGAGTACACCTTGGTGACCATGATTCACACATATGTTTCAATGTAATATCGAGTCCAGCAAATATGGTTATCATCGGAATGCCGTGGTTAAAGAAACATAATCCAGAAATTAATTGGGAAAAGAATAAAATCACCCGTCGAGATATCCAGAAGAACCCAACATATGTTGGAGCTAAAGCCTTCATACATGCAGTAAGGAAGGAACCTACATATATGATCTATGCCATACCAGCTCAAAAATCCAAGAAAGATGATCCAGTACAGCTACCCAATCAGTACAACGGCTTTGAAGATGTTTTTGAAAAGAAGAATGCAGATATCCTTCCAGAGCATAGACCTTATGATTGTCCCATAGATCTTCAAGAGGGAACACAACCACCCTTTGGACCAATCTACAGACTATCTCCAGAGGAACTTACAGAACTACGCAAGAACATTGATGAGAATCTAGCAAAGGGGTTTATCAAACACTCGAAGTCTCCAGCAGGAGCTCCTATTCTATTTGTAAAGAAGAAGGATGGGACTCTCCGGATGTGTGTAGATTATCGTGGATTGAACAAAGTCACTATAAAAAACAGATACCCTCTACCACTCATATCAGAGCTCTTGGAACGCCTTGGAAAAGCAAAATTCTTCACGAAAATTGATCTTCGAGGAGCTTACAACCTTGTCAGGATCAGAGAAGGAGACGAATGGAAGACAGCATTTCGAACAAGGTATGGGCATTTTGAATATGTAGTTATGCCCTTCGGTCTTACAAATGCTCCAGCTGTCTTCCAACATATGATGAATGATATTTTTCGAGAATATTTAGATGATTTTGTTGTAATATACCTTGATGATATCTTGATATTTTCAAAAAATCTAGAGGATCATGAAGATCATGTAAAGATAGTCCTAGAGAAACTAAGAGAAAAAGGATTGTATGCGAAATTGGAGAAGTGTTCTTTTCATAAGACAGAAGTGGAATTTTTAGGGTACATAGTATCAGATAAAGGAATTTTTATGGACCCTAAGAAGATTGAGACAATCCTTGATTGGCAACCACCTTCATGTGTTCGAGATGTACAATGTTTTTTGGGGTTTGCCAATTTCTATAGGATATTCATCAGAGATTACTCCAAGATAGTGACACCTCTTACCAAGCTTACAGGGAACTCCAAATTCTCATGGACCGAAGAAGCAGAGAAGGCCTTTCAGACCTTGAAATCAGCATTCACTACTGCTCCAATCCTAGTTCATCCTGATTCTAGTAAGCCCTTCTTCCTTGAGACAGATGCATCGGACTTTGCTCTAGGGGCCATTCTTTCCCAATATGGAGATGATGGACAACTACATCCAGTTGCATATCATTCAAGGAAGTTTTCCCCTCCAGAAATTAATTATGAAATTCATGATAAAGAACTCCTTGCCATAGTAGACGCGTTTGATACCTGGCGTCACCATCTAGAAGGAGCAGCTCATAAAGTCATTGTATATTCAGATCACAAGAACCTAGAGTATTTTATGACCACCCGGATCCTCAATAGAAGGCAATCTCGATGGAGTAACTTTTTATCCAGATTCGACTTTGTCATCACATACCGTCCAGGACGTCATCAATGTCAGTCAGATGCCCTATCCAGAAGATCTTACCTTGCACCAAAGAAGGGTGAAGAGGCCTTTGATCAACAAGAGAGTGTATTACTCAAGCCCGAGCATCTCCAGTTAGCAGCTATCTCTTCAAGCCATCATGAAGATTCAGCCTTGAATCAGTTGATCCGTGAGAATCTACCACAGGATGAATTGTTTTGTAACGTTAAGCAGAAAGCTCAAGAAGGAAAATTCCAAGAAGTAAACGAATTTCAGGAAAAGGATGGTTTACTACTCTATAAGAACCTATTGTATGTCCCTCCAGGAAAGCCCAGGATCCAAGTACTTCAACAACGCCATGACAACCTTGCAGCAGGACATTTTGGAGTAAATAAAACAATAGAACTCATATCAAGGGACTTTTGGTGGCCTCAGATGTGGAAGGAAGTCAAAGAATACATTCGAACCTGTGATACTTGCAATAGATCTAAGGTACCCCGACATAAACCTCATGGCCTCTTGCAACCTCTACCTATTCCAGAAAGGCCATGGGCTTCATTGTCGATGGATTTCATCACAGATCTACCAAAGTCAGATAAGTATGATGCCATTCTTGTTATTGTGGATAGATTTACAAAGATGGCACACTTCATTCCAACTACCAAGGCAATCACAGGTGCAGCCACTGCCAGACTTTTTCTTAGGTACATATTTAGGCTTCATGGATTGCCTGATGACATTGTCAGTGATCGAGGTCCACAGTTCATATCCAGCTTTTGGAACAGTCTTTGCAAGCTCCTTGGTGTTCAAGTTAAACTATCTACAGCAAATCATCCACAGACTGATGGACAAACAGAACGAGTGAATCAAGTCCTGGAGCAATATCTCCGTTGCACTAGCAACTATCACCAAAATGATTGGTTTGAGTTGTTACCCTTTGCAGAGTTTGCCTATAACAATAGTGTTCATGCATCTATTAAGCAAACTCCCTTCTTTGCAAACTATGGACAACATCCAAGGATGGATATACAACTCTCAAATCATGTCAAGAACCCAGCTGCCAGAGACAAGGCCCAGTACCTGATGGACATTCACAAAGAACTGAAGGAAGAGATCCATAAAGCTCAACAACAATATAAGTACTATGCAGATCAACATCGTGTCCAGAATCCATCGTATCAAATTGGGGATAAAGTATGGTTACTCCGAAACAATTTACAAACTTCAAGGCCTTGTGCAAAGTTAGATCATCAAAAGTTTGGACCATTTACCATCTTGGCCAAGATTAATCCAGTCACCTTCAAACTCCAGTTACCGAGTACCATGAGAATACATCCAGTTTTCCATGTATCCATGTTGGAACCATATCAGATTTCACCATTGAGGGGGGAGAGACCTAGTCCTTCACCACCTATCGAGATTGATGATCATGAAGAATTTGAAGTCGAGCATGTCCTAGATTCCATAATATCCCGGGGAAGATTGGAATACCTTATTCATTGGAAAGGGTATGACATCAGTGATCGTACTTGGGAACCTGCAGAAAACCTTCAGAGAGCACCAATCAAGGTTCGAGAATTCCATAAGAAAAATCCAACGAAGCCGAGACCAGATAACATGACCGCTCCTCGTGGAACTCGTCGCTTGAGGGGGAGGTGATGTCATGGACGAAGGAAACCATCCTGAACCTAAGATTCCATGTGAACCCTGTATCTCATGATTGGTTCAGAATTAGGAGAAACCAATGCTTCCATTGCGTCCGGAATGTGCCAAAACCCCAAGATCGACTGTCTATTCGCTGAATTCTGACATTGGGAGGTCTTGTTACAAATCGATGACATCATGATGACATCATCAGTTCGCAACCGCCTTGGGAACCGCCCTTGAAAACCTATATAAGGAGGGGTTGGCCACATTCATAATCAGTCTTGCCAATGCCAGTCTTGGGAGCTCAAGGAGTCGTGACCTCCAAGTAAGTACATTCAAGTTCCAGTTCAAGTTCTAGTCTTGTTTCTAGCTCTAGTCTTGTCTAGTCTTGTATTGTGGACATCCTTTCTTGTCCTATTGTAATCTCGTAGTACGAGATCCTTTCTAGTTATTTCTTGTATCCAGTTCATATCCCTGAGGGGATTTCTTGTAATCGAGATATCTTGTTTCCTACCTACGATCCCGGGTTGTGGGATCTCCTGTATCATCTCTAGTCGAGTTTTCCATACCTATTGGTCCCGGGTTGTGGGACATCTTGTATCGATCGTATATTCTTGTAGCATTTTCCCTTCGTGGGTATTCTTGTAATCAGAACTGTGTTTCCGAAATCTTGTCTTGTGTAGTCAGAGAGCACAATCTAGTGCTCCCCTGACAGTATGTATGTATGTATGTATGTATGTATGTATGTATGTATGTATGTATGTATGTATGTATGTATGTATGTATGTATGTATGTATGTATGTATGTATGTATGTATGTATGTATGTATGTATGTATGTATGTATGTATGTATGTATGTATGTATGTATGTATGTATGTATGTATGTATGTATGTATGTATGTATGTATGTATGTATGTATGTATGTATGTATGTATGTATGTATGTATGTATGTATGTATGTATGTATGTATGTATGTATGTATGTATGTATGTATGTATGTATGTATGTATGTATGTATGTATGTATGTATGTATGTATGTATGTATGTATGTATGTATGTATGTATGTATGTATGTATGTATGTATGTATGTATGTATGTATGTATGTATGTATGTATGTATGTATGTATGTATGTATGTATGTATGTATGTATGT
>CM035430.1:95767365-96007365 GCA_020310875.1 Ceratopteris richardii
ACTCTTCTTTCAATGGGTAAATGGGTTTCAACTTGAAGGATTCATGGAAATTAACTAAAAACAAACACTGAATTTTGGCCAGTCTGTTCTAGTAAAATTTAAACTTAAAGAAAAGTGAAGGATTGATAAAGCTCACCGAGAGCTGTCTGAAGCTATGCTTTGAGCTCTAAACACATGCCCAAGTAGTGAGATGTAAGAGGAGAGAGAACCTTGTGGGTGGATTAATGTGTAGAGACTAAGTCTTATTAGATATGAAGTTTGGACAATTGGTCAGTCCACACTCATCAAGCGGCCCAAGACTACAAAAATGTGTCTATAACTCCCCAATAAGGGGGCCAAAAACATAATAAAAATAAATCCAAGCACATAAGTCACCCTAGATCTTGTATGTGATCCCATCTTTAGTGAATTCTAGAGTGTCTGTGCAGAACTGCACTTTACCATGTCTCCTGAGCCCCATTCACACCCTAAAAGTCTATTTTCTCCATATTCATTATCTCAAGGCTGAGAGTGTCATGATATCCCTGAAATTCTACCTCTAAACTGGATACCATAGTATCCGATATCCTTTTGTCTTCTCCCTGATCCCTTTGTCATCTCCCTTACATTATGGAGATGATATCTCAAACAATGAGTAGCTGATAAAATTATGCATTTTCAAATCATTTATCATTACTCAAACATGTGTCCCATGAATAGATCCATGTAGCTTCCCCAAATCATGAGGACCAAATGATTATAACCACATATGAGTTGAATGACATGTGTGCATAGTGTCCCCATGCAAGACTTCGATAGATCAGCACCAAGTGCTTCTGTGAATGGGCAAAGTCTGCACAAGATGGACACTTCTTTTCCCTTCATCTTGGGATGTACTAGTGCCTAGGGGCTTGTGTTCTTCCTCCTCCTCCTCCAATGGACAATTCCACTATGTATGACTGAGTGAGAGACATTTAAAGCAAAGATTATCTGTTCTTACCTACATGCATACATACATACATACATACATACATACATACATACATATATACATAGTACATACATGCATACATGCATGCATGCATACATAGATACATACATACGTAAGTATGTACGTACATACATTCTACATAGGTACCTACCTACCTACCTACATACATGCATACCCACACACACACACACATACATACATACATACATACATACATACATACATACATACATACATACATAAAGACATACATAATACATACATACATGCATGCATACATAGTACAAAGTAGAGATTTAAATCGGGATTTAAATCGTTTAAATTGTAGAGATTTTTAAAAATAAAAATAAAAATCGAGGTTTTTATTCATCAAGAGATTTTTATTTTTTCTTGTATCTAAGGTATGCACAATACCTATTCAACTCATATATACTCCAATGTTGGACAGTAGTGAAAGTAGTGAAAAGTTTATATGACCTAGATGCTTGTTAGTTGTTGTACTTCAGTCATATGTGAGATGCCAACAAAGAGATTATGATAACATTGCAGTCATATAAACTCTATAATGTCATTCAGCTATAGGTTGGTACAGATTCATACTGGACAGGGACTTAATTTGATGCCACAAAATGTACATACACAATTGAAGGAACTTGGCTTTGAGCATCGATTTTAACTTAATTTAGTTAGTCAAATCTCTAATAGGCAAGAAAATAATATAGTTCTATCTAGACAGCAAAGTGGTAATATATGATAGACTATTAGCAAGCATAGGTATCATAGTGATCAAATTTTAATTTAAAAAAAAGATCTACCATATGAAACCTAAATATAAAATTATAAAAATTATAAAAAAAAAATCTTTTTGGAATAAAAATCGTTAAAAACGATTTAAATCGCGAATGCAATTTTTACGATTTTTATTTTAAAAAAATTGTGCGATTTTTTTTACTATACATACATGATACATACATACATACATACATACATACATACACACACACATATATATTTGTATCTTTTGAATATACAAATACCATACGAAAAGCCCTATTTTTGAAGGCACATGCGTGGTACCATATTTTAGCGTACTGTATCGATCGTATGGATCGTACGTGAACAACTATGGCTTCTGAAAATAAAAGATTAACATGTGCATAGTGCAATTGGCCAATGCATGAGGATTTCTATGTGGTGGTGTCTGCTCATAAGGTCTAGAAAAACTACACAAATCACCATGCATTCAAGTGTTTGTGCGGCAAACCAAATCTTCAATGTAGATAAGCTCCTTGGGTTGAGCTTACATACAAGTTTCACATGGAAATCCTATATAGGAGAGGCAAAAAGAATATACTAGTTGATGCATTATCTCGAATAATGTTTCTAATAAGCTTTATAGTTTCAAAAATCTCATGGCTTCAAGAAAGCAAGGAAGCACAGGTGGAAAATCCACATCTTTTGTAGGTTTTAAGAGCCATCCGTGATGACTCTATTATAAGAGACAAGGTAATCTCAGTAGCTTCTTCCCCTGATAAAGCAAATAATTCAAGTCCATATTCCAATTCCTCATTGGAGAATGGAATCGTTAAAGAAAGTGAAAGGTTTGTGTTCTAGATTCTAGAGATTTGAGAAGAAAAGGCATGCATGACAACCATGATGTTCCATGTGTGGGACATAATAGTATTGACAAAACCATACAGTTATACAAAAGAACATTTTCATGTCTTGGTCTAACAAGAGACATCCACACATATGCTCGACAATGACAAATCAATAACACAGAGAGGGCTAAGAAATAAGATCTTCTAAATCATTTAGAGATTCTAAAGCAAAACTAGGATAGTATATCCATGGACTTCATAGTTGCATCATAGTAGTCACGTCCTGTTCAATACGATGTGGCCAATACGATTCACATATGATACGAGATCATACTAAATTTTCTGTGTACGATGCATACGATATGTACGACCCATACATATATGTGTGTATGTGTGTGTGTATATGTCTGTGTTTGTGCGTGTATATGTATTATAGAACTGTACGATTGTATATATGTATGTATGCAGTATGTATATATGTATGTATGCAGTATGTATATATGTATGTATGTATGTAAGTATGTACGCATGTATGTATGTACGCATGTATGTATGTATGTATGTATGTACATATGTAGATAGATAGATAAATGGATAGATGGATAGATGCATACTTACCTATGTACATACATAGTGCATACATGTTGCATGCATGCATGCATGCATACATACATACATACATACACACATACATAAATGATAGTATCATAATGCATTCTAGAATCAAGGATCTGCATTTAAGTGTCCAAGGATAAAACAAATGAAAAGTAAGCATTCCCGTATATCTATAATGGACACGAAAATTTTCTAGATTCTTCATCGTATGTATTGTACGGGATCGGATTGGATTGGACTAGACACATCATACACGTCAAATCATACGTCGGACGAGTGCAACTATGAGTTGAATTACCATGAACTCAAAGGAATCAAGATGATCTCCTAGTAGTGATGGATAGATTGAGCAAGATGGCCCATTTCATATTCATGCAAGAGGTAGTAGAACCTCCATAGTTGTAGAGTTGTTTATTCAACATGTCAAGTTGCATGGGTTATCGACATGCGTAGTGTGTGACAGGCATGCAAGGTTTACAAAACATTTTTGGAAGTTTGTATTTGATAAGCTTAAAGTGTTATTAGAGATAACCAGCCACAAACATATGCTCACACCAAGAGGATCAACCAGACACTAGAGCACATATTGAAGGCATATGTTTCTAAGAAGCAGATAGATTGGGATAGTTATTTGCCATTCGTAGAGTTTGCTTATAATGTTGGATCTCATAAGGTGTCTCATCTAATGTAAATGTGAACTATGTAAATGTAATCTAATGTAAATGTAAATCTAATGTAAAGGAGACATCTAATGTAGATGTCTCCTTTTGAGATGAACTATGGCATTAATCCCACTCCTCCCAATACTATAGGAATGCCAAAGAAATGTCATAGTGCTTTGGAGTTTTCTAGCAAACCTAGAAGCAAACTTAGAAATGGCTTAAGCCAAGATGCAACAAGCCATTGATAGGACTAAAGGGTATGTTGACAAAAAAAGGTCTCCTAGAGTCTTTAACAAAGGAGATAGAGTCTTTCTTAAGTGCTAGCACGATCTACTTCATTATCTGTAGGAACATGTACTAAGATTTCACTAAGGTTTTGTTGACCTTGGAAAATAGTTAAGAAAGTTGGTGATATTGCTTGTCAATTATGTTGGAGTTCGAGGTCTGCAGAAGCATGCAAACAACACAAGGAAGAAGAAGAAGCTTGGAGCACAACACACAATACTGATGTATTACCACTAGAATGTACAAAGATATGTTACCCGTTAGGCAATAGGCATATATACAAGCCGGGGGAAAAAACCTCCTAAAGAGGGAAAAAAGTGCCCCGGCTGTCCTAGTGTGTTCATACACATCACTACCTAAATATATCAACAAATCCCCCCTGGGAGTGATGCGGTGAACAAGGAGCTTGCACTCATGTATAAGGAAGTGCCAAGCTATGTGGAATCAATCCATAAAAGGAAGTAAGCCCAAAGCTTTGCGGAAAGCTTCAAATTTCTCCTTAGGCAGAGCCTTCATGAAAAGGTATGCAATGTTCTCTTGCATGGGCACATATGCCAAGACGATCTCTCCAGCAGAGAACCTCTCCGTGACATAATGATAATGCACCTCAATGTGCTTAGTGTGAGCATGGAACACAGGGTTCCTTGCAACTGCCAATGCGCTCTGACTGTCAGTGAAGATGGTGGTGACAGAAGACTCACCAACACCCAAATCAGCCGTAAGGCATATGAGCCACACACACTCAACAGTCGTTGTGAAAGTTGCTCTATACTCAGCCTCACAACTGGAAGTGGCCATAGTAGGCTGCCTCTTGCTCAACCAAGATATACATGAGCTACCAAGCATGAAGCAAAAGCCACTAGTGGACACACAAGTGTCATAGCAACCAGCCAAGTCAGAGTCAAAAAAAGCATGTAAATCTGGCACTAATGATTCCCCCTTGGGATAAAACAATCCGAGTAGCCGGGTACCACTCAAGTAGCGAAAGATGCGCTTAATTGAATGCCAATGCTTGATGCCTGGGCAATGCATAAATCTGCTCATCTGTGAGAAAGCAAACTGAATATATGGCTGAGTAATGCATAAGTAAATCAAGCATCCATCAGCCTGCTAATAGAGAACAGCATCAAATGCATCTCCAACATCATGAAGACTCAATCGTAAACCTGTTTCCATATGAGTGGCAATAGGTTTACAGTCTTCAAGGCCAAAACACTGCAATAATGTGTCAATATATTTCGTTTGACACAAAGCCATTCCACCATCAGCTTGCATAAACTGAATGCCCAAATAATGATGCAAATGCCCCAAATCAGACATGTCAAATGAGGCATGCAAATCAGCATTAAAATCAGCAATATGCTTGTCATCAGGACTAGTGCGCAGCATGTCATCAACATACACAACAATGATCAGAAGCACATCATTAGCACGCTCAACATATAAGCTGCTCTCAATTGGACTGTTCTCAAAACCATGTGCAATCAGATAAGCATGTATTTTTTCATACCAAGCATGTGGTGCTTGCTTTAAACCATATAATGCCTTCTTTAACCTGCACACCTTGTTTTCATGCCCTTTCTGCACAAATCCACGGGGCCGAAAAACATACACTTCTTCATGCAAGTCACCATTCACAAATGCAGTTTTAATGTCCAACCATGATGAGCTGCAAGCGCACAGATCTACGAAGAGTAGACGTTCCGCATGTAGGTGCAAAGGTCTCATCAAAATCAATGCCTCTTCCTGGCAATAACCCTTTGCAACAAGCCTAGCCTTATACCTGTCAATTGTTCCATCAGGTTTACGCTTCAGCTTGTATACCCACTTAGTGCCATTGGCCTTCTTGCAAGAAGCCAAGTCACATAAAGCCCAGGTACCATTTTTCATGATAGCATCATATTCAAATAGCGTTGCGGTCATCCAATGTTCAAAATTTTGTGCTTCATCAAACAAAACAGGCTCAGTCTCATCACAGAGACTAGAGGCAACCATAGCATAGTAATCTAATGCAAAAGAGGCACTATGAGAGCCTGACCGAGTACGATATTGCAGAGGTGCATCTAATTTGTTGTCACGTAAAGTCTGCACCAGCTATTTTGACATAGTTTTTGCCTCCTCAATATCAGCTCTCTCATCAACAAGTGCATCATGTAAATCTGCATCAAAAATGGAATGATCTGCATCATCACATGAAACCTAAAAAGTTTGAGAAGTTTCCTCATTAGGACCCGCACTAGACTGTCCAGCCGTAAAAAGAGGAAGCAAAGTATCATACATGTCTTTGGAGCTAATAGATGTCTCCTTCGTACATGAAAGTAAAGGTTGAATAGCATCTTCCACAAAAACAACATCACAACTAACCAAAATGCGTTTAGTCTGTGGATGGTACAGACAATAGCCTTTGCTTTCAAAACTGTACCCAACAAAAATACATTTTACTGCTTTATCATCCAATTTCCTGCGATGTTGTTCAAGCACTAATGCATATGCGAGACAACCAAAAACACGCAAGTGAGCAACAAATGGCTTACGACCATGCAAAGACTCATATGCAGTGATAGCTATCACTGGAGCACTTTAGTGGGACACCTGTTAAGTACATATGCTGCACACATGATAGCCTCAAGCCAGAAACTATGTGGTAAAGCCTAACTCTTGATCATACACCTCGCCATCTCCATGAGTAACCTGTTCTTCCGTTCAGCAACTCCATTGTGTTGAGGTGTATACGGCACTCTACACTGATGTTTTATCCCACGTTCAGTCAGAAACGCATTAAATTCAAAAGACATATATACCCTCCCTCGATCAGAACGAACGAAGAGTGCTCATTTTACATGCTGACAGATTTTCAGTCAAAGCCAAAAACTGTTTGAAGCACATAAATGCTTCGGACTTTGCTTTGAGTGGATATACACATGCATGCCTGAAAAAATCATGAATGAAAGTCACGAAGTAAAGATAGTTCCCAAAAGAAGGTATCTGCATACGACCAGAGACATCACTGTGAACAAGCTGCAATTTCTGAGTGGCAACAACTGAACCATCTTTTGGGAAGGAGGAGCGCTCCATTTTGCCCAAAATACATCCTTCACATACATGTTTACCAGATGGCTCAAGTTTGGGCAAAGAGGACACCATTTCAGATTTCTGCAGGCGTAGCAAACTAGCAATATTCAGATGACCAAAGCGTGCATGCCAAAGTTTTGCATATGACATAGCCTGAGAATCATGTACTGCACATGCTGAATCATTCACAGATTTTTCATAGTCTATGAGCTTATACAACCCACGACATAAAATGCCAAAAGCAATAATCACGTCGCCATTTGACATATCATGAACTGTACATCTCTAATCAACAAATTTCACAACCAAGCCAATCTTGGCTAATGCAAAAACTGATAACAGATTTTTCTTGACCCCTCGCACAAATAAAGCATCCGATAAAGTGAAAGAACTACCATCAACAGTAGTCAAAAATGATCTTGCCAACTCCCATGACAGGATAAGAGGAGTTGTTTGTGCATGTGACAATATTCCCTATAGGGGAAGCTCAAGTGAAGTGAAGAAACTACGCTCCAAGGTAATATGTTTGGTTGCTCCACTATCAAAATACCAAACATCTGAGTCTACTGCAGACATACACTACTCATGAGAAAATGGGTCAAAACTGCAAACAGTAGTAAACGCCCATTCTTCATTCTGCATAAAATTAGCCGACTCTGTTTTCGGTGTAGAGGCCTCTGCAACAACCATTCCAGCCTCTTTCTTCTTTGCCTCTTTAGAGGCCAGTTTTGGATAGCACTTAATGACATGATCATTTGCTTTACAATTTTTGCTTTACTGATTTCTTCTCATCTTTGTCTTCCTTCTTCGAGCGTGCAACATTTGTAAATCTTTGCTTACTAGTAGATGAGCTCCATTTACCTTTGCCCTTCTGACTAGCGAGGAAAGCTTGATCTCCAACACGCATAATGGACTTGTTTTGCCTAGATTGATCTTCCTACAGTAGAACAAAAACTAAGTCTTCAAATGTCAAGGCATTTGGATTGCCTTTCATCATCGAACAAAGAGTAGAAGCAAACCTCTGATATAAGTCGGGAAGACCATTCAGAATAGTATGCACAAAAGTACTCTCAGGAAGGATTTCGTCAACAAAAATCAAAAAAAGTTTGTTGGCATATAGCAAGCAATTGTTCTTGATATACCTCTTTGGGTTTCTTGTCTGCATACTTTGGTATAAAAACTCTTTTTTTGAACTTTTTGAAAAGCATCTTGTAATTTTGAGCAATCTTGTTAATTTGCTCTTAACCTAGTAAGTACAATGGTTACTTTGATGTAACTCTGACCTACCTAGCATCTATTATCAAGTAATTTGTGTATTAAACCTTATCTTGTTTGAGCTTTAAGATTCTAATGTTATCTATTTATATCCCGTTGAGATCAAAAATAGAGACCGATCTAGTGTACTTGGAATATTGTCTCTTAATGACCATTTTAATGGATAGCTCCAATTATCCATTTTGGAGTTTTATGCTCAAGAACCTCTTGATACCAAGCAAATTGTTGAACATTCTGTCACGTGATGTACCACATCGTGATTGACCTTGGCCAATGCCTAATAGAAGTAGAAGACGTGACACGTCTAGAGATGATAATGAGATTGTACATCTATTGAGCCACAAACCCCACCTAGGATTAGTGCTCCAGTTACATAATCTTAGAATGAAAGTTCTATCCAAGCACATCTAACTAAAATTCAAAATCTAGTTGATCAATTAGATAATATAAATATATCCATAGAGGATGATGACCTTGTGACCATCACTCTAAATTCTTTTCTTAAGTCTTATATGTCTTTCGTGACTACTTTATCTATCAACGAGACAATGGTCACATTTAGTAAGTCATAAAATCTTTTGCTTCAACAAGAAGAGCTTAGACTTAATCTAGAATTACAAGACATTGAATGATCTAGCCCTAGCTACAAGAGCGGAAGGCAAAGGTAATGGAAAGAATAAGGGTAGCTCTAAATCCAAGAAGAGTTCATTCTGCATCCACTTCCAATTCAAAATCAAGTAAAGATCATCCTAGTGATTCTGATGATTGTGCTCCTCTTGAATGTGACAGTGTGTGAGTAAGCTCTCTTCCTTATCTCCTTTCACTTGACACAATATCAGAGCCAATGTAGTTGTAGAGAGCTCGTGAAAAAGCAGATAGTGAAGAGTACGTGAGAAGGCATGGAGAAAGCGCAATTCACAAACGACCTCATATTGCTACAGAATTTGGTGTGAAAGTAGAAGGCGTCAAAATATTTTCGAGTGTTATCCTTTTAGGATCACTCGTTTTGTCCAGATTTCTACTTCGGAGCCATCTCGACCTCCATTTTGAGACCGTGAGGTGGGGCCATGGAAAAACCAGATCAGTTTGCAAAATTGTAACTTGGATCCTATTTGCAAAATTTAAACATTCTAGATCCAAAATTTCAAGCGATTTCGTGTAGTGTTGATACAAGAAAATTGTGTTTTTCGGAGATAGACATATCAAGTCAGTGTGACAGTGTTCAAGGAGAGGACATGCTTGTAGTGTTTTTGTAGTGTTGTAAATTGCTGCAGAAATGGAAAACGCTGATGGAATGAGTCTACTTATGAGCGACAAGTTAGACAAATACAACTTTCGCACGTGGAGATTCAGAATGACAAATTTTCTGATGGGAAAAGGCTACTGGAAATACATCGAATGAGAGAATGAAAATTCTCCGTAGTTACCAGAGAGGAATCGGACTCTAGACTAGTTAAGAGCATATGAAGAATGGAATCAAGGAGCACGAAAGCTAATGTCTTGGCTGTCTGTTAGCATACAGGATAGCATGATTGGGCACATACAATATGCCAAGACTCTGAAAAGAGCCTTGGAACAGTTTGGTCACATTGTATGAGACCAATACAAAGGCACAGAAATTGAAACTCAAGAACGAGCTGCATACACTAGAGAAAAAGGGGATGTTGGTAAGTGACTACACCCTAAAAATCAAAAGCATATGTGAGTCACTTGCATCTATTGGTGTGAATGTAGATCATGATGATAAGGTAGAAGTGTGCCTTCATAGTTTAAGAGCTTCATATATGCAGTTTAGAACTTCAGACCAAGGAAAAAATTCTAAATTTTATTGATATGCTATCCATGTTCCTTATTGAAGAAAAGAATCTTGTTGAGTACTCGAACTCCCAAGGAAAACCTAGTTTTGGGTGGGTATTCTACTCTGGCAGAGGAAGAGGCAAAGATAGAGGCTTCGGAAGTGGAAGAGGAAATAGTAACCAAGACCAAGGATAGCAACAAAATCATGCTGGAGCTAGAGGATAGTTTTGAGGAAGGGGGAGCCAAAGAGGCCGCAAAATTTTCCAAAGAATTGATTCAAGTAATGACAGTAAAGGATCCTCAAACTGTGGTAAACTTGGACACTTTGAACGTGATTTCAGGTTGAAGAATCAAAATAATAGAAAGCACAAGGAAAACTATGCATCCACAAGTGCATATGATTCTCAGAAGTTGTTCATGGTCCAACATCATATGATGAATACGATGTCTTCTCATGTTTCAAAATCGAATGGTAATGTCTGATATGTTGATTTAGGTGCTTCAAATCACATGACCGGTCATGCAGAATGGTTTAGTAGTTTGCAGAAATTGCCCGTTCCTTGATATGTTGAAACAAGTGATGATACATCACATCCTATCGAGCATACAGGAAACATAGCACTATCTATGGAGGATGGGAAGGTAAAACATCTTGCCGATGTGCTTCATGTTCCAAATATAAAAAAGAATCTAGTTTCTATTGGACAAATGGTTCAATGCTTATGGGTTATATGTAGAAGAGTACAATGGGTTATATGTAGAAGAGTACAAACAGGATGGAAGATTGGGTAGGATGTTCACCTTAAATGTGAAAGTTCCTGAAATGAATGAAGCCATGTTTGCAAAAGGTACGGGTGTTAGTGCTTACATAGAGATTTTGCACAAGCGAATCGGACATGCAAATTTGCATAGGCTGAAATTGCTACAGTCAAAGGAGCTTGCCAATGGACTACCAAATTTCAAGGGTGCTGAAATGTAGAAGATATGTGCAACATGTCAATTTGGTAAACAATCAAGGGCATCATTTATGCATGGCAAGCATGTTAGTGAAAATATGCTAGAAATAGTACATAGAGATGTTTGGGGTCATGCAAAGACCAAATCTATGGGAGGATGCAAGTTTTATATCACTTTCATTGATGACCATAAACGAGAAGTATGGGTTTATGAAAGAGAAGAGTGAAGTGTTTACTCACTTTCAGATTTTTAAGGCTATGGTGGAAAAGGAGACACTATGGTGGAAAAGGAGACAGGGAGTTATATTCAGACATTAAGATCTCATGGAGGAGGTGAATACATGCAAATGAGTTCGATCTCATCCAGGAGGTGAATACATGTCAAATGAGTTCACTAGCTTTCTAAAAAGTCACGCAATTCGATGGCAGTTTTCATGTAGGTACACACCACAATAGAATGGCATTATTGAACGCAAAAATAGACATATTGCAGAAGTAGCAAGAGCCTTGATGGCTGAGAAGAATATGCCTTGTTATTATTGATCAGAAGCTATGCACGCTGCTATATACATCATGAACAAAAGTTCGACGACTGCGATACATCAAGTTACACCTGAAGAGAAAGTTACAAGTAAAAATCCAAACTTATCACATATGAAAGTGTTTGGTTGTGTTGCATATGTACATGTTCCAGATGAGTTGAGGACGAAGCTTGATCAAAAAGCACAAAAATGTATCTTTACTGGGTACTCCCTTGAGCAAAAGCGATATAAATGCTACAACCCACTCACACGATAGGTTAAGGTAAGCAGAGATGTGTTTGATGAAATGCCAAGCTTCTATGCAGATGCCAAAGGACTCAATCTTGACTCAAATGAAAAAGGAAATGTTGAAAATCAAATGGAGGAGCTCAGTGGACATGATGCATCACCGCAATAGTTTCGACTCAAATCCATGGAGTGGAAGATTGCATAGGAATTTTAGTCAAGCAAATTCATCGACTACATCCAAGAAAGGTAAAGAAAAGCTTTTTGCTGGTAGCAAAATATATATATAGGTTTTGAAGACATTGATGGAGATTCACGCGGTTCAAAAAAGAGTCTTCATGAGGAACTTGGATTGCCCTCTATGAAGACTCTAGGAGTAATAGAGGCACATGCAGATGATATAAGGAGAAGTGACCTAGGACCAAGAAGATTTCGGGAGGATGTGAAATTCACTGCAACGATTGACGTATGATAGCTACATGGCTCGTCATTGTGCCTACATGACCAAGGTAATACAAGGTGCTCAACCTTCTTGTTTTGAAGATGCGATTGGGAATGCAGATTGGGAGAAAGCTATGGATGAGGGGATGGCTTCACTTTATGGAAATGAAACATGGAAGCTCGATCTATTGCCGCAAGGAAAGAAACTCATAGGCTGCAAGTGGGTTTAAAAAGTGAATCACGATAGCAAAAGCATATGCACAGACATATGGCATTGATTATGAAAAAACATTCAGCCCTGTAGCTAAAATGGCTACTATCAGAGTCCTTGTTGCATTGGCTACAGCAAAAGGATGGATTTTGCATTAGATGGATGTGACGAATTCCTTCTTACATGGTGAGTTGGAAGAAGTATAAATGGACCACCCACAAGGATATGAGGATTCGAAGCACCCAAAATATGTTTGCAAGTTGCAAAAGGCTTTGTATGGGCTTAAACAAGCCCCTCGTGCGTGGCATGCAAGGATTTCTGATTATGTAACCACCATTGGATTTTCTATGTGATGCAGATCACTCATTATACGCAAAGAAGGGTGATGATGGCATCACGATTGTGACTATTTATGTTGATGACTTGATTATAGGTGGTGATAATAAAGAAAGCATTAAAGAGGTAAAGCAACTCCTTATGCAAGGATTTGACATGAAACCTCTTGGTGTGCTTCTCTATTTTTTGGGCATTGAATTTATACACAGAGAAACACGTATATGGAAGTTGCAAAGGCAATATGCCTTGAGTATGATGCAAAAGTATGGTATGGCTGATGGTAAGCCAATTTCTATGCCATTAGATCAAAATCTGAAGTTGGATACTACATCAAGTGAAGCATTAGAAAATGCTACTATGTAAAAAAAATTGTGGGAAGTTTGATATATTTCACAATTACAAGGCCTGATCTAAGCTACGCTGTTGGACTTGAAAGTCAATTTATGTAGGTTCCCAAGAAACCACATTTAGATTCTCTGAGATGCACTCTACTTTCTGTGAGTGCTACTTTGGATTATGCATTGTTTTATGATGCTTGTGCACTACTGCAAGTTCATGGATACACCGATGCAAATTAGGCTAGTAGTATTCCACATAGAAGATCTACTAATGGCTTTCAATTCTCATTGGGAGTGTAGCTATTACATGGGGCAGCAAGAAGCAACCCACTATTGCTTTGTCGAGTACATAGGCTCAGTATGGCTAGAGATGCTACTTAAGTGTGGAAGTGCAAAAGCCTATCATCATTTATTGTGATAATCTTTGAAGCATTCAAATAGCACGAAATCCTATTTTTCATGCTAGACCAAAGCATATCGAGGTACATTATCACTTCATCAGAGAAAAAGTATTGGAAGGTGATATTGATCTTGTTTATCTTCCTATTTTTCATGCTAGACCAAAGCATATCGAGGTGCATTATCACTTCATCAGAGAAAAGGTATTGGAAGGTGATATTGATCTTGTTTATCTGAGGACATATGAGCAGGTTGCTCATATTTTTACTAAAGCCCTTGGAGCAAAGAAGCTGAAGAAGTTTCAGAAGATGCTCCGATTACAAGACATGACATGGAGCTCGAGGGGGAGTATTGAGATATCAAGCTTAACATTTGATGATCCAGGATAACACGTATCACTTTTCATTTCTCTGACATGTATAGTGGTCAGTGGTCACGCCCGTATATGTCAGGGATACTTTAGTGAGCTTTACTAGATTTATGAGTGATGGCACATTTGTTTGTTGCTAGCTCACTCATTCGAAGACATTAGGATTTTCTTTATGTACTGTTCTTCATATATTGCACTAGTTGTATTGTTGTTTTAGGTCATTCTTGTATATTCCTTTTATGTAATAGAAGAAGAAGAACAAGATCATTCTTCCTTGCCTCAATCTGTGTGCGCTCCTCTTGAGTTGAGAGGTGTGAGCAAGCTCTCTTCCTTGTCTCCTTTCTCTTGACATTGGCAACTCAATAAGTGGCTCAAAATGATACACATACAACAAAAAGGGAACTCATCGGACAAACATATGTGAAAATGACTCAAAAAATGTCTTTGCGCATGTGATTGTTTGGGTTACATTCCATATTTTTGCACTCTACCAAATGTCCAATAGCAGAAACATTTGGTACATTTAATTGTTGAACCAAACAAGTATAAAAAATTATCGTGCGCTCTAACATCAGTTGATGAGTATTTGATGAAGCATGTATGCAAACAAGAAGACTAAGAAGAGCCAAAAAGAAGGCATCACACCAACAAACTCCTGTCATGATGGTGGGCCTTTTATTATTTTTAATAAAATAGAATTTTCAGTGTTAGTTGTCACCCAACACTTAGGCATGATACATTGGGCTTTACCGTCCCAACACATTGCTCATACTACCATAGAAGAGGAACGTGTAAGTACATGTAAACATAAGAGCCACTACTAAAAGAATGTACAATATAAGAAGACAATATCTGATTCATGAGCCAGACTTGGTCTCATGTACATGTTATAACTTCCTTTTCTTCTTTCTTTCTTTCATTCTTTCTTTATATGTTTTTCTTTCTTGTTTTCTCTCTCTAGGTTTCATTTTCCTCTTTTCTTCACCTTTTCTTTTCTTGCATGGTGGTGAACATAAGGTGCAAAGAAAAAAACAGTAAGTGAAGGAGTATTATGGTTACATGGAACATGTATCGTAGGGGGGCTTTACAGTACAAACATATATGATATCAGGTTCCAAACAGTACCAGTTGCCATGTACTCAGGAGCAGCATATCCATAAGTACCCATCACCCGTGTGGTTACATGTGTTTTGTCACCTATAGGTCCATCCTTTGCAAGCCCAAAATCTGCCAATTTGGGTGTGAATTGCTGCAACAAACTCAAGAAACAGTCTGAATAATATGGTACTAGGAGCGAAAAATTCAATATGTAATGGACATTTAATAGATATGTATTCAAACTAACATTATCCAGCAGGATATTGGATGTCTTAAAATCCCTGTAGATGATAGGCTGGTTTGCATTATGCAGAAACGCAAGTCCCCTTGCTGCTCCAACAGCAATTCTTAACCTTAATGACCATGATAAAGCTTGTGATTGACGACCTGAGTTCACAAAAGAGCAGATCACATTACCATCTAAATAAAAAAGTATTCCCAAAGGATATTAAAATTCACAGATAATACTATAGATGTGACTATCACTAAACATTTTGACATATTGCATCTATACATCCAGTACCAAAACAGGTTCACAGCTGAAGCAGGGTATTATACAAAATATTGGACAGAAAAAGAACATGGGATCATCAATATACATGAACAGTAAACTTAAAAGCATGCAACATATCAGCTCTCGTGGTGACAGAGAAGATGTGTCTCTTTTAGGAGAGGAAGATTAAAAATCAAACAATAACATGACATTGAAAATTGAACGATGAAAACAACCCTGTTCCCTATCGCAGCACTTCTATCACACAGAAGCTTCCTCTAAGATTTGCAACAGCATCATCTACATGACAATTTTGCAGGTATATTTGGTGATCTAAAGCCCCACACACACGACTCTCTTTTTATATTCATATCATTAACCAAGATACATATGAGCTTGTGGCTCACTTCACAATAGGAGATATGTGCATGTTGCATGAAGATCCATGCTTTCATGGTAGCAATGATGGCTGTTTATGCACCAAATTGCATTATCATCATTTTTGGTATCTTGTTAATTATGTATTGCTGAATGTAAATAGTCAGAATATCGGTGAGACTGTGAATCTGTAATACCTTTGAACAGATGGTTCTCAAGACTCCCACGTGACATAAACTCATAGACTAATAGTCTGTGGTCATCCTCAGCACAAAATCCAATCAGCCTGACCAGATTCTCATGTCGAAGTTGGCTTAGGTAACGTACTTCTGTCTGTCACAAGAAAAATAAGCTTGTTTGAAAACAGGAAGCTGATCAAAACAAATGCTGAAGTGATCAAATACCTGAAACCCACATGCCAAAGCTAATGTGCAATCAGATCAGCGAAAATATATCATAAAAACAAATGGATGATGTGTAAGCATGCCAATGTCAAAAAGCAGACAATCATCGATGTTTATAAGCAGAAAGTGATATGAGTAAATAAGTTACCAGACAAGCATGCTAAAGACTAGGGGATAGCTTTTGCAAGTTCTAAGTTGCACCTAATGCTTTTACCACTGACCATATCTTTGCAACAGACAACTTACAATATTGCCATGGAAAAGCACATTACAATTGATGACTATCTGATAACCCACCATCATGAGTTCTAGAAAGATGTCCACAAGAATCATTCCCATTTTGGACCTTCCATATCAACTTTCTCAGGATTTTTTATGGAAAGGCATTGATGCCATCCGAGCCAAGGTGTACACTTATGATATCACTCTGAATCTTGAGATACAATGTGCAGCCTTAGTGTTTCCACTCTGTGTGTCATTTACTGATGCTATGGAAACACACTTGACCTTGCCACAAGCTAAAATATGGTGTGCATTGTCCAAGTCAAAACATCACAAATCATACAAACATTGAGTACCCAAGAAACATTCCATCATCCTCAAGCCTCATATTTTCTTCTATTTTGTGTTGTACTCAGTTAAGCACATAAGCTAATCGAAGGAAAAAGACATCAACCCTTGTAACCACAAAAAGCTTTCATGGTAGGCATTATAACATGATATATGATTCCTTGAGCATTGCCAGATACGCTTACTTCAAGAAGGGCATCACATGCATTTCAAGTTGAAGGCCGTCAACACAGACCTTCCAATAGAGATGAACAAACTGTCACGAAGCTGCAAGTTTAACCATTACTATTATGTGAACAATAAATGGGTCTCTGTACTCTTTCCCTTGCCTTCTCAATAACACCTAGTCAGTTACGTTTGAGAATAGGATTCAGATGACTATGAATGTGAAGTGAACTCCAAATATCCTGCGGCACTAACCAACCTGTGATCTCTTCTTCTACTATACACCCTCGTGGCCTTGAATATGTAAGGCCATGGCCCGTCTCTTGCTTAACTCTTCAAACCTAGAATAAGCTATGTACGTGACACCTCATAATGAAGAGGCCCATCATTAAATAAAAGACAATAACTTAGAAAATTATTCATGCCCATAGGCGGGCATACTGTTTTCGTTGATGCCAATCATGAAAGCCCCATGCATTATACCAGTAAAGAATAATAGATTCTAAGATCACATGTACCAGCCATTCTCGATGTCCCTGCATCCCTTGTTTGTTGAGCACCTTCACAGCAACCGCTAGTGCTGATCCAGGACGTGCTGGTTTGTACGAGGTGTTATCCAACCAGCCTTTGTATACACAACCAAACCCACCTTCTCCCAGGAAGCTCTCGGGTCTGAAATTGCGAGTTGCAGATTTCAGATCACTGTATGAGAATGCGATCAGGCTGCCACCATCATTAGCGGACGGTGAGGAATTCACGTCGCCATTGCTGGATGCCGTGCCGAAACTGCTTTCCTGTAATGAACCACTAACGCGTCTTGAACCGCTCGTGAACAATGCATCATTGGAGCTAACGCCCCTTGACCCGCTCGTGAATAATACATCATTGGAAATGCCTACAAGAGAATTGGGCAAGACCGTCCATATTAGCAGGTATGCGCAGCATGCAGATGAATCCGGTTAAGAAATCACGAAATCTCTCTCTCTCTCTCTCTCTCTCTCTCTCTCTCTCTCTCTCTCTCTCTCTCTCTCTCTCTCTCTCTCTCTCTCTCTCTCTCTCTCTCTCTCTCTCTCTCTCTCTACCTCTGCTTGGACTGCTAGAATCTGCGGGCACGTCCTCTTTCGCTGAACGAGTGCAGCTATTCCCCATCAAAATGCATAGAAAACTGGTAGAGAGCAGTGATATGCGTGCATCTCTCTCTCTCTACATACACAGAGAGAACTACAGGCTATTCACGAACATATCACACAATCAACGGGAAGACGGAGACAATCGGCACGCACAGGAACCAACGAATAAACGATCTCTGTGCCTTGGTAATAGGATTCTGATTTGGTTTGACTTTTTCTATGGTATTTCACTTTTTGTCTTAGTCGTCAGTCGTCACTCGTCTTCGAGGAGCTTGACCGAAATCCTGATTCCGAAAGCCTAATGACTCATGAGGCCACTGAAATCCGAGTCGTCGCCTTTAGGAAATAAACAACGTGAGAGATGGAGGCTGATTCACATAGCTATGGTGGTGGAACTCCAAGAAAAAGCAAGCCATGATGTTCCATACTTCTGTGGGTAGAGAAGAAGGTGGAACTCCGAGAGGAGCAGAAGCATGACATGATGTTCCATAACTTCTCTAAGTAGAGAAGAAGATGGAACAAAAGGATATGTTCCATAACTTAAAAGGAGGGTGGAACGAAGGGATGAATGGTAAGTGATGCTCCTTGATGTAATCAGAGATTTTAGAGAGGAAGAACATGTCTTGGATTGTGTTGTACATTCGTCTTAAGAAGATCGAGTGACTAGCTCTCAATCACCATGTTGTCTCATTTGGTGCACATGAAGTCTAGACCATTGAACTTGAAACTTTCAACCCAGAGTTTGTTTGAATCTCAAGTGTATGTTGAATAGATCGGAAGCCATCAAACTTGTGTGATATGAGATCTTTTCATCCCACTATCTAAAAACCATGTTTCTGTATTCAAATGATAAAGTTAGTTGCCATATGTAAGGTGTGGGTGCTCTTTGAGCCATCTATAGGTTTATTGAAGGATAGATGATAGTGAGGGTGCTCAATCTACACCAATTTTCTTAGTACATTAATGCATGTCATGTGCTCCAAAACCTATTCCCAAGCCCCCTCGATTATAGTGAACTCTCAACAAGCTTCTAGTCATGTGATTCGTGTGGCTTTTTTAGCATCCTAAGGATCCTAGTAGATCCATATGGAGTCATCTCACCTTAAAAAAATTTTCATCTTGGAAACAAATGCGAGAGAGACCACCATATATTGAATGCAAGAGGCTTTTTACAAGTTATTATGCTCGTATTTGTTTTACTCTAAATGTTCATGTTTGTCTCTTCCACATGATAATATATATTGTAATAAAGTAGCTTGGACAAGGTTTTAAGTTAATGATAACATTAAGTGCTTTTGAAGTATAAGACAACTCATAATCTTAATTATGTTGGATGGGAAGGAGGAGGAAGCATACTTTCGAGGACAAAAAAAAAAATCAAGGGAGGGGGGGTGCTATAAAGAAGCTTGGACAAGGTAATATTAGATAGTTCATAAGCTTAGCCTAATGGTTAAGTCCATTGTATGGGAAGGAGGAGGTCTTGGGTTCAATCATCATGAGTGCCATTGGAAAAGATTTTTTGTTCAAAGAGTTCTCAAGCTTTTTCGAATCATCCATTCAAGTTAGCATGAGTTAGCTTGAGTTTAGAGAGATTTAACTCAAAAGGTGAGAACACCTACCATTAGTGGACTCAAATAGAAATTCACTAAAATAATGGTGGAGAACACACACGTTAAAGTGACTCTAATTACTCCGGAAGTGATGATTAGTCCCCAAATTGAAGAACACACATGTAAAAGTAACTCCATTTACTTCAAAAGTCACGGCCAATCCCCAAATTTTTATAATAGAAAGTTGAGTAGAGAGTCATTCTCTCTCAAGAGCTACTTGGTAGGCATTCCAATTGAAATAATAGAAAGGGATAATTGAAACAACCTTTTCCCTTACATAATGTGCTTAGAGAACTAAAATTTCTCACAAATAGGAGCTTTCCTTACATAATGAGCTTAGAGAATTGAAATTTCTCACAAATGGTTGACCAACAAGCTTTCTGGTCAAGTTTCCATGAGAAGAGTCAATGTTTGAGTATCTTCAATTCTCGGGTTCCTAAATGAAGAAGTACTTCAAATTGTCAAGGGAAAGAGCATAGGAGATGCAAAGAGGTGCCCCTTTTTTCTTCACAACAAAAAAAAAAAAAAAAGAGATTGCAAAAAGTGTGCATGCTCCCTAGTAAGAGAACGACTAGCCATTTGAAAATATTATTTCTATGTTTGTGGTCCTCGTGTTGAGCAGCTAGAATATGATCTAGGGTTGATGGGAAGGGAAGGCTATGCAAAAGACTAAGATTTGTTGGCTAGGATATCAAGTGCCCAACTTTTGACACCCCTATTTCAAAAATAATCATGTCCACTTTATTATCTAGTGAATTCTATCCACGAAAAATCAAGTAGCATTGCCAATCCCTTGTGTGTGTGTGTGTATAGCCATTTTTTGTCCCATTGATCAACTTCCATATACACGTGAAGAGACCGTGTCCTTGTGTTCAATTATTTTATGAGTTACTTTCTCCACTCTCTCCCAAGAATCAATAAACTTCCATTAATTAATGCATTCTTTGTGTTCCATCAATCAACTTCAAAATACACGTTATAAGAAGGCATACATATGTGTTCAATTATTTTATGATTTGTTCTCTGCATTCCCTTTGAGCAATGCTTAGTTTATTGTTGTTTCTTTGAAAATAGCTCTGCATTCCCTTTGAGGAATGGTTAGTTTATCGTTGTTTCTTTGAAAATAGCTCTCATTGAGACTAAGACATGGTTATGATTGTTTTCGATTCTGAGGTGCAAGAGAAGCAATCACATGCTTCAAAGGGCACCTTCTATATATATATATAAGTAAGGATACATACCAAAGAATACAAGCAAGCATACATAACAGAGAACACAAATCAAGAGGGAAATTGTATTAACCTTGTATTAGGTAAGGATACATAATAGAGAGCACAAGCAAGGATACATAACAGAGAACACAAAAGAAGGAACTTGTCTAATGCACACTTGATATCATGCAATTAATGAGCTTGCTGAATTGTATTAACCTTGTATGCTAACAATGAATTTTTACTTAGATGGCCTCAGCAATGAATTTTTCCTTAGATACCCTCAACAATGAATTTTTTAGTGCCTTCAAAGATGTCAGTGATGGAACCCCTTCTCAAGCTTTGGCAAGATTAGTACGGAGATTTGGTGCTCTCTAAAAGCAAAACAGTAAGAAACCTTTGGCAAGATTCGTACGGAGATTTGGTGCTCTCTAAAAGCAAAACAGCAAGAAAATATTTGGAGCTGGAGATTGATTATTGTGCTCCAAATTGGATACAAGATAATTATCAAAGCTCAATCCATTACAATCCTGAATTGTCTCAGCAAGAAATGGAACCATAAGGAACCAAAGGCCTTCCTCAAAGGTAGATCGGGGGAGAGAGGGGGGGCGGGGGGGGGGGGGGGGGGGGGGGGGGGGAGGAGGGCGGGAGGGGGGTTATGTGTAGAGGGGAGAGGATGGCCGGGGAGGGGGATTCAAAGACCCCAAATGGGGGGTGGGGGGGGGGGGGTGGGGAGGAGGGCGGGAGGGGGGTTATGTGTAGAGGGGAGAGGATGGCCGGGGAGGGGGATTCAAAGACCCCAAATGGGGGGTGGGGGGGGGGGGGGGGGGCACGAGAGCCTCCAGGAAAACCCCACAAGCCCCCCTAGTTGAGGAGTGTGTGTGTGTGTGTGTGTGTGAAGAGGAGTATCATGTCCCTAGATCTATCTTGGAAGTTAGTTTTTATATTTGGGAAGGTATGGAATTTTCTAAAGATTTGAGCCAAGGCTTTCAATTCCTTAAGATTGACTTAAATAAACCATACGAGACATTGGAGTGGGATATCAATATGTAATCCTTGAAGGACCTACGTTTGGATAGCAAATGTGCCAAGATGATCTTCAATCTTTGGGCAAGCATAGTTTCAAGGAACGACATCATGAATGGTAAGATTTCTTCATCCTTTCTACTCAAATGTTCTACTAGATAACAATTTCCTTTTGCTTCACTCCTTTTTACCCATTACTATGGACAATCTTAGTTGAATTATGGAGGATTAACCCATAGGGGAACTATCTAAAGCATCCCTAAATGGCTGGTATCACCAAAAGATGCTCTAAATATTAATCTTTCCTTTATATTTTATATTTTAGTAGCATGTGATGTAACATATCAACATCGATCATGTGAAGGGACATCATTTGCATATGACATTTTCTTGTTATCTCATTCATCAATCAACCTTGTAGATAAAGCGAGCTTGAGTATTTTTAGAAAAAAGGCTATCAAGCAACAAACAAAAATTGGAAAGATGCGAAAACAATCAATCATGTTTTGCATTGATGTAAGTTTAATGAAGCTTATGTATCACATGATGCATCATTGTTGAGCATATTGTGAGCTTTATGTTCATTATGTATGTACAATTATGAGAACCTTAATTTCCATCAAACATGTGGATGTTGGTTATCCTTGCATTGATAAGAGAAGCCATAAAAATATGAAAAAAAGCCTTATGAAAGATGCATAGTGTAAGCCCACATGCATAATGTGTGTGCATGTGTGCATGCACATCCTATTGATATATTTTGGAGTGTTGTGTATGAACACACTTAGGACCACGAAGGCACCTTTTTCCCTATTTTTCCTATTTAGGAGGTTTTCTCCTTTGGCTTGCATATACACCTATAACCCTAATGGGTCGCTTATCTTTGTACATTCACTTGGTAATACATTCAATGTTGTGTTGTTCTCCAAGCTTCTTCTCATTCTTTGTGTTGATTGTGTTGGTGTTAAAGATGATGATCTTCAATCTTTTGGTCATATTAGAGTTCCTATTTCACCTTCTAGAGCAAATTTATTGGGATGGTAGATATGCAAAGCCACATGCATTGATAGCTTTGTCTATCAAACATGCCATTATCCTTCACATCATTTTGGCAAGAAAACAAAAGATAATTAAGATACACTTACAAAATTATACCAAATAAGAAATGAGGCTCGTGTTGCTTACCTCTGAAAACAATTAGAGAGTGAGCACATGAATGAAGGAGATTCAATGTATATTTTTTTAACAAAGACCAAAGATATGAAGGAGCAATTGATTTCTACTCATGAAATCTTGCCAACTATTTCACTTGTGGAGACTATTCTTAACGGACTTCTACATTCATATCATAGTTTTCCTTCTACTCTTTGGTTCATGATGAAAGGAAATTCAAATTCCTTAACCTTTGAGGAGTTACTCTCTATTTTTTTTTGTAGGAAGATCAATCCAAATAGAACATGTCGATTATGCATATGGCAATTCAAGCTTTCTTAGCTAGCCAAAAGGGCAAAGATAAATGGAGCTCATCTACTAGTAAGAAGAAATCTACTAATGATGCACAATCAAAGAAGGAAGAAAAAGATGACAAGAAAATAGAATATCAAAAACAAAATTTGCAATTATAAGGCAAATGGTCATGCCATAAAGAGTTGTACTAAACTGGTTGCAAAGGCAACAAACAAGAAAGAGGTTGGAATGGTTGTTGATAAGGCATCTACACCTAGAATAGAGTGCTAATCTTGTTCAGAATGAAGAATGGATATTTAATAATATTTGTAGCTATGAACCATCTTCTCATGAGTAGTGTATATATGTAATAGACTTGGATGTTTGATACTTAATAGTGGTGCAACCAAACATATTACCCTAGAGCGGAGTTTCTTCACTCCACTTGAGCCTACCTCTACAGTGAATACTCTCACATGCGCTAAAAACTCCTCTTATTATGTAATGGGATTTGGGAAGCTCATTCTGACTAATATTGATGGTAGTTCTTTTACATTGTCAGATGCCTTATATGTGCTAAGGATCAAGAAAAATCTATTATTAGTTTTAACACTAGGAAATATTGGCTCGATTGTCAAATTTGTTGATGATAGATGGACAGACCATGATCTCTCAAATGTTGATGTTATTGTTGGTTCTAGCATTTTAAGTTTGCATAAGCTCATAAATTATGAAAAATCTATAAATAATTCAGCATGTGCAGTTCATGATTCTTAGCCTATCTCACATGTAGAGCTTTGGCATGCATGCTTAGTGATTTTTATGGTTCTATGCAGAAACCTTCATTTGGGAACCACCTATACTTTGTGAATTAATGGGATATTTGATAGGTGTAAAGCTAGACTTGTTTCCAAAGGTTATGCCAAATGGCCAACATTCATTGCATTTGTGCACGTGTACTAATCATGGTTAGAATGGGATTCGATTGGACATTAAAAGTGCATTTCTGAATGGTGATTTACATGAAGAAGCTTATGTATTTCATCCCCATGTTTTTTTTCATAAATATCATGAAAAAAATTGTGCCACATGCAAAAGGAATTATATGGTTTGAAGCAAAATCCATGTGCTTGATATGAAAAAATACATGTATACTTGTTGGAACATGGTTTGAGAACAATCCAACTAAGAGAACATTATATATTACGCATGTACATGATGTACTTCTGATCATTGTTGTATATCTTGATGATATGCTGCTCACTTCTCCTAATGAGAAGCACATTGTTGAATTTAAGGCTGATTTGTATGCCTCTTTTGAGATCTCAGATTTAGTGCATTTTCATCATTATTTGATCAATCATTTATGCAAGTTGATGGGGAATAGCTTTGTGTCAAACAAAATACATTGACACATTATTGATGCATTATTTCATTGACGATTGCAAACTTATTGTCACTTTCATAGAAACAAGTTTACAAGTGAGTTTTCATGATGTTGGAGATGCATTATATATTTTTCTTTATCAGTTGATTGTTGGATGCTTGAATTATTTATGCATAACTCGGCCTAATATTCAGTTTGTTGTCTCTCAGATGAGTAGGTTTATGCATTGCCCATGTGTTAAGCATTGGTAGGCGGTTAAGTGCATCTTTCTCTACTGGAGTGCTACTCGAGTACATGGATTGTTTTATCCCAAGGAGGGATCATTACCACCATATTTACATGCTTTTTTTTTACTTAGATTGGGTTCGTTGCTATGACACTCATGTGACTAGAAATGGTTTTTGCTTCATGCTTGATAGCTCATGTATATCTTGGTTGAGCAAGAAGTAGCCTACTCTGGTCACTAAATTATGGCCACCTCTAGTGATGAGACCAGGTATAGGGAAGCTTTCACAATGACTGTTGAGTACTTGTGGCTCATGCGCCTCTTTGCTGATTTGGGCGTTGGTTAATCTTTTGCCACCACCATCTTTATTGACAATCAGAGCTCATTGACAGTTGCAAGGAACCCTATGTTCCATGCTCGCACAAAGCACATTGAGGTGCACTATCATTATTTCAGGGAGAGACTCTCTCTTGAAGAGATTAGTTTGGCTTATGTGCCCACATAGGATAATGTTGCAAACATTGTTACAAAGGATTTGTCTATGGAGAAATTTGAAGCTTTTTGCAAAGCTTTGGCCTTACTTCCTTTTATGATTGATTCCTTTGCATGTAGCTTGGCACTTCCTTATATATGTGTGAGCTCCTTATTCACTGCTTCACTCTTAGAGAGGATTTATTGATATATTTTGGTAGTGACATGCGAACACACTTAGGATTGCTAGGGCACCTTTTTCCCTCTTTAGGATATCCCCCCTCGGTTGTATATGCACCCATAACCCTAATGGGTCACTTATCTTTGTAAATTCACTTGGTAATACATTTGTTGTTGTGTTTTTCTCCAAGCTTCTTTTTCGTCCTTGTGTTGTTCGTGTGCTTGCGGAGACCTTGAACTCCAACACGTACTTGATGTATGAGAGAAAATTTAGGTGTGTATTTATGATACACATTATGGAAACGTGCTTTTGATGATGGATTTATTGAATTTGGATTGACTATGTTTTTCACGCCAATTCTATACATTGTATGCCTCATAATTAAGTCGCATATTTCCATGTGTGAGCATGTAACATTGTATTGTGTATATAATTATGTATATCATAATGTATATATAAATAAGAATAAGTTATCAAAAGATCAAATGAAAAATTGTTTCACCTCATGTAGTTGAGCAACAAGACACTTTGAAATGTCAGTAGAAGTAGAATTAAAGTGTTTGTAGTCGAAGGATTAATACAAATGTGAACATATGTGTAAAGTGAGTGATTAACCTTAATCAACCTTTAAATCATATTCGGATACCATTCAAACACATGCACAAAAAAAGCACAGAGAACATCCAATCAAATGCACCAAATTAAGCAATCTTGGTATTGTTGCATAGATGTCGTTAAATGTTAAGGAGGGGAGGACAAAACTCCAAAACCACATGGTAGACTTTGAACAAGCTGTAACAAACAAACAAAACTCCAACGCCAACCTCTCTGCATGCACAGAAACTCTCAAGTTGCAGGTTGGTTCATCTCTCGTTTTCCAAGTGTAGCACACTATCTGACTTGCCCCAGAAAAGAAATCGATGGTGACTCCCACCCCTCAATAATGCACGCCAATACTTCCAAATGTAATCAATGCTGTCAACTATGGAGCCTCGTTGCATTCATTGACCCGTTAGATCTCTATTATGTTCAAATGATTTGCACATTGAACTAGTGATATGTACTAAGAGGTAATCGAAAAAAAGTGATTTGCACATTGGTAACAAGCTCTGCTCGGAGAAGCGATCAGTTGCTTCGCGACTCTCTGGAACGCCATCAGAGGGAAGGTCCTATGGAAGATCTGGTGGGAAAGATGTGCTCGTAACTTTGGTGACTCCCCCAAAGAGTGGTCGATTGAGAAACCACTGTTCCTCCTTGGCAAAAAGGATCGCTAATTGTAAGACATCCCCCCCTTTAGACATCATTAGGTGCTCCTTTTGATCAGCAACAAGCATTAACCCATGTGGGCCCCACATGCGGGTGATGAGGGGGTGATTTACCTTCTGCGTAAGGCCATCTAAACTCTGTAAAAGCTACCCCTGTTGTGTGGGATTCGGGAGATCCCGTGGGCACTAGTCCCCCTCTCTTGTACTTTTCTTTTAATTAATTCAAGTCCGGGAGAGTAGGCTAAGGCCGAACTTCCTTTTATTAAAAAATCTTAAGAAAGTGCTCTCGATTTATATGTGCACTTTAGATGAATAGATAATTGAAGTATATGTACACATGAATCCTTCTAAGCTATTAGACATCACTATGCTTAACATGAATAGATTTTTTGAAGCATATGTACACATGAATCTTTGTAAGGGATTAGAAATCACTATGCTTAAGCATAGTAGGACCTTCCCAATGCCATATGAAAATCTTAGGTTATGTGGCTCATATATCCTCCCTCTACCTTATGCCATATAAGCTACGTGAAGCCAAACATATGAATCACAAATCTTACTATTAGGTAGCCTCAACTATCAAAGAAAATACTCAAAGATCTAATCGATGGAAGGCTACATCAACAACAAGGAGTCGACAAACAAGGAACAAGACCCAAACAAAGATCTCATCAATGAATCCAAAGAAAGATACATCACCATTGACAAAAGGACAATACACACATCACCTACCCCATGATGTAAACCCTTCTACACATCAAGGGATCCCATATGTCCTTAGATTTCCACAAAACCACTTACATCCCAAATGTCCAAGTATATGTCTAGGGATCCCACATGTCCCTAGATCCTAGGGATGCCATATGTCCCAACACCATGGATTCCATATGTCAATGGAACTAAAACACACGAATGCCATATGTCCATAAAAACCAAGGGATGTCATATGTCCCAAGCTTGGATTCCATATACCCAAGCTATGTCTAAGGATCCCATATGTCCTTAGATCTAAAACCAATGGACTAAGTGATGCCATATGTCACTAGTTTTGCACATTACAAAGAAAAGGATCATCACATCAAGGGGGTTGTTGAGAATTCCATGCTTCACCCTTTTGTCCAAGCTTAGAATCACTCTCATGCAAGTTCATTTATCCCACATGCAAGGACTTTTTCCCTCTAATCCATGTAAGAAGAGCTTCACTTCATCTCGATTCATTCACTCATGAACTCCCATGCTGCTCTTACCTTGAGGCTCAAAGCCAGTCGACCCGCGAACCTATCTGTTTTGTATCAACTCATTCTCTTTGATGCTCCAAAGTACATAGTGTGTTTCTTTGCACTTATAGCATGCCTATAAGGTCTATTTGAGTCTTCAAAAGCTCTAAGGGCTGGTCTTGTGCCGGTTGGCTTGACCAAACTTCATCGCTTCGAAACACACTTTTCTACCTTCGACAAGCTTCTCCAAGTTCTTTCACTTGCTACCTCTGTTATGTGCAATGGCTATCATCTATATCATCCATAGACTAAACACATTTTGGTTAAATATGATATTGTTTTTGTGGAAGATGCAATTCAATTATTTCTTTCATGTACCAAGGAGACATCACTTAGCTTGAATGATGTGTATGACACTTTGCTGCCACTTTTCATAGGTGGAAAGTTAAGTGCTGGTCCAAATGATTAGATTTTGCAACCTTTATAGGTTCCACATGATGATGGAGATCAGTCCATTTTGGATGTAGATTTACATGATGCACTTGTTGACAAGAGGGCTGACATAGAAGAGGCTAAAAGTATGGCTTAATGGTTGGTGTAGACTTTGAGATAAAATGAACTAGATGCATCTTTGTCATATCATATCCATTAATAATCTCATAGTGCTTCCTTTGCAATAAAATTGCTATGGAATGGTTGCCTCTCATCTTTGTGATGAGAATAAGCCTCTTTCTTTTGATAAATCCAAATATTTAGAAAATTGGATGGTTGCTATGAAACTAGAATATGATGCTATTATGAAGAATGATACTTAATCTTTATGTGATTTTCCTATAGACAAAATGGATATTGGTAGTAAAAGGGCACACAAGCTGGAACATAAACCTAATGGCATAATTGGTAGGTATAAAGCTAGGCTTTTTGCTAAAGGTTATGATCAATAGAGAGGCATTGATTTTTATACAGGTCGAATGACCATATTGTTCATAGCATTTGTACACTTGTAGCTCATCATGGTTGGAATGCACATCAATTAGACATTAAAACTACATTTTTGAGTGGTGATTTACATGAAGAAGTGTCTGTTTTTCAGCCCCATGGTTTTGTGGAGAAAAGGAATGAAACAAAGTGTGTAGGTTAAAAATGCATTATATGGTTTGAAGCAAGCACCGTGTGCTTGGTATGAAAAGGTACATGCCTAATTGCTAGCACATGGTTTTGAGAACATTCCATCTGAGAGCACCTTATATGTTAAGCATGCAGATGATGTACCTTTGATGATTATTGTATATGTTGATGTTATGTTGCTTGCTAGTCCTAATGAGAAGCGTATTGCTGAATTTAAGGTTGATTTGCATGCCACTTTTAAGATGTCAGATTTAGGGCATTTACATCATTATTTGGGCATTCTGTTTAGTCTATGTTGAAGGGCAAATAACTTTGTGTCAAAAAAAATATATTGACATATTATTCCAGCATTTTGGCTTTGATGATTGAAAACCTATTGCCACTCCCATGAAAAGAGGTTTATGGTTGAGTCTTCATGATGCTGGAGATGCATTTCATGTTGTTCTCTATTTGTGGGCTATTGGATGCTTGATTTACTTATGCATAACTCAACCTGATGTTCAGTTTTTTGTCTTATAGATGAGCAAGTTTATGCATTGCCTAGGTCTCAAGCATTATCAGGTAGTTAAGCACATCTTTTGCTACTTGAGCAATACCCAACTACTTGGATTGTTTTATCCCAAGGGGGGATCATTAATGCCAAATTTACATGCTTCTTTTGACTTCGATTGGGCTAGTTGCTATGACACTTGGGTGCCCACTAATAGTTTTTGCTTCATGCTTGGTAGCTCATGCATATCTTGGTTGAGCAAGAAGCAGCCTACATTGGACACTTATATTTGTGAGGCTGTGTATAAGGTAGCTTTCATAATGATTATTGTGTGTGGCTCACACAACTTTTGGATGATTTGGATGTTGGTTAGTATTTTCCCACTACCATCTTCACTGATAATTAGAGCGGATTGCTAGTTCTGAGGAACCCTGTGTTCCATGCTCACACAAAGAACATTGAGGTGCATGATCATTATATTATGAATAGGTTCTTTGATGGAGAGATAATTTTGGCTTATGAGCCCACAAAAAATAATGTTTCTTACCTTTTCACAAAGCCATTGTCTAAGGAGAAGTTTGAAGGTTAATGCAAATCTTTGGGCATACTTCCTTTTGTGGATTGATCTCTTTTCACATAGGTTGATGCGTCCTTATATATGAGTGCCAAATCCTTATTTAGCACATCACTCCTAGGGGGTATTTGTTGATATATTTTGGTAGTATTGTGTATGAACACACTTAGGAATACCAGGGTACGTTTTTCCCTCTTTTGGAGTTTTTTTTCTACAGCTTGTATATATGCCTATAACCCTAATAGGTGATCTTTGCACCCAAGCTTCTTCTTCTTCCTTGTGCTATTGGTGAGCTTTCACGGACCTCAAAATCCAACAACCTAAAGTCAATATTTCATCATTTCAAAGTCTTTGGAAGTTATTGGTTGATCTTGTATCTTTGAAAATCCTTCATCTATAGGTTTTTGTATTAAAACTCTTCTCGTCATCCACTTCACATTACGTTTCATACTTATGGCTTCTCTTTGCTCTCTTTTTGACATGCACTAGTTGTCCTACTTTGTTTCAATTTGTCTTCATGACTTGCTTTAGGTATCATAGGTCTATTTTCCTTTTAATAACTTACATGGAGGTTTTTCTTCCTAAACCATTGAAAACTGCTTATATCACCACTCTTACTCTTTCTTTGTGCAAAATTTCTTCTCTTCCAAATTCCTTGGTTTCCCTTTATCCTCTTTGGAGTCTTCTTGGTTCTTCCAATCCTTGCAAGCCAACTCTCCCTTGATTCATAGTAGTCTTTTCATGCTTCATGGCTACTTCTACACCTACAAAAGAAACAATGGGCTAATCATACATGAACTCATTCATGAGTTCTTCTTCATGTTGAAGCATTCATAGCTTCCATATCTTTCAACATTTCTTCATCACTGTTGAATGGGAAATAGAAGTATTTAGTTGCTTAATCATAAACTCAGCAGGATGTCACTAACTTGGATATGTACTGAATTGGATTTTAGTAAGAAGTGGTTGTAATCAGATGTACTAGAAATGTCATGTAAATTAATTGATTATTCATGCGTAATAGTAAGTTTTGATCTAATTAAAGAATGAGCACGAGGAGTAAAGGGATTGCCATACACACAAGACACTATTATCTTGTAATGATGTTTCTTGAAGCTATGTTGGTAATCATAAATTCTGTTTTGTTCTATTCCAAATTCATAACTCTCAGATCTTACTACAAAGTACATTTATTCAATCTGCTTAGTTTTCTATACAAATGTGTATGTGATTTAGTTCATAATCTATTCTAATAATGCTACTCTAGATTAGTGTAACTCGAAAAGTTCGTGTGAAATTGTATGTGTTGCTGAACCTCAACACATCTGGTGAACCTACTGATATTATCTATAAAAAGATAAGAAATGAATGTCACATCGATTGAGGAAGTTTGTTGATGTGCTTAGAATTTTAAGAGCAATCAGGCAAAGAAATATGGTAGTGGAAGACTATGCACATAAATTTTAAATTTTAGTGGAAAGTCTATAGGGCAATGAGACACCTATAGATGAAATGTTGGTTGAGCATTTCTTGAAGGGATTAAGAAGCAGCTTGAGGAAACGTGGTAGCTAGCATAGATATAGTAGGTGGATTCAATGTATAAGTATTAACTGTGACTAGAGTAGAAAAAAGATTCAAAAGAACAAAAAGTAAGTATGCTAATTTTGAATGAGAATATGGATCAAGGACAACATCAGACTCAGAAAATGACACCATAGACAGAGGTCTGGATAGTGAAAGTGAGGAAGTTCAAATAAAAAAGAATCATACGAAAAAAACCAAACATCTTAAAGAAGAAGATTTGATCACTCAATTGAAAAAGTTTGGATATTCGGTACTTCCACGAAAGGAGAAGAAATTCTATGAAATTTGTGAAAAAGAGGGGCATGGTAAGGCTCAGTGTTGGTATAATCCAAAGATTTGAGGATGGGTTTAAAAGATTAGCATATATTAATATACAATTATAGGTGGAAAATGATATGTTGAAGTTCATATTACAACCTTTGCAGATTTTAGAAAAATGGATGCTGCCATAGGAGAAGGTGGATATTGAGGCTGTGTTAATGTCTGATGGAGATATGTCGACATTAAACGAGCAGTCACATATGAAGATGCAAAATATATGGGAAGATATTAAGGATAAAATGAAGTGCATGGTTAAATTTCCTTACGAGGTGAAAAGTTAATGAATATAATTAATCTATTGCAAAAGAAAAAAGAAAGTTGGACAGAACAAAGTGAGGCATGGAAAGGACATCAGATTATGCAGATAGAGGACATGAGGAAGTAGCAGTACATAAAGCCAAGTATAATTATGGATCAAGATCCAATTGAGCAATTATAGGTTAGTTTGGTTTTTGCAAAGGCTTTAGGAGAAGAGGAAGTGATAATAAAGGAACCAATATTGGAAGAACAGGGTGAGTAGCAGTTGTGCAAAGAGATAGTAGTATTTTTTGGAGTTCATAAGTTCTTATAAAGAGATGTGTGGATTCAAGTCAAATTTTTTGCCGATATTTTCCATCATGTTGTGCCAGGTGTTGAATGGGAAATAAAAGTATTTAGTTGCTTACTTGGAAAATTAATCAATAGGATGTTACTAAATCGGATATGTACTGAATTGGATTTTAGGAAGAAGTGGTTGTGATCAAATGTACTAGAAATGTCCTGTGAGCTAACTGGTTATTCGCGTGTACTAGTAAACTTATGATCTATTTAAAGAACGAGCATAAGGAGTAAAGGGATTGCCATATGTGTAGGATGCTATTATCTTGTAATAATCTTTCTTGAAGCTATGTTGGTAATAAAAAATTTTGTTTTCTTCTATTCCATCATCATAACTCTCAGATCTTGCTCCACAATATATTTTATTTAGTCTATTGAGTTTTTTGTAGAAGTATGTATGTGATTTAGTTCATAATTTTTTCTAATCATTCTACTCGAGCTTATTGTGTCTTAAAAACTTTGTGTGAAATTGTATGTGTTGTTGAGCCCCAACAATCACCTACAAGACCATATATAAATTCTTCAATAATTGAGACTTCATCCACATGTTTTATACATGCTTTCTTCTCGTGAGTCTCTTCACATGCTTCTTAAAGGTTCATAATGTGAGATCTCTTTGAGCTCCTCATTTCGTTCCTTGCTTTTGTGGTTTGTGTCAAAGAGAAAGAGTGCAAATGACTTACAAGATGTATAGAAGCCATATATCCCTTTTTTGTTTGTTGTTCTTTTCCTTACAAGAATTAAATGCCAATGGAGAAAATGCTTCTCGAAGCTTAGCACATTAACATTGTGGTCCTCACTCCACCCTCAACGTAAAAAGGATTGCTCAAAACCTAAAACGATTTTCCATTTCTCTAGGAATAGTCTTACTTGCCTTTAGATAGGCTTTCCAATCTACTTCATGGTCTTAATAGCCTAAAATGTTGAGTAGACCTTTGCTTGGTCTTTTATTGGAACTTATCACCACACACTATGTGGATTAGAAAGACTCTTCTAATGAATATCCCCTTTCATAGCTTGGGGAATATGTGTTCCTCTAAAAGTTCCATGTTGAAGCCCTATTTTTACAAAACCAATAGTTTGCCATTGTGGGGGGAATGATTCAACACCCCTATGTAGCTTTGGAAGGTTTTAGGCCCTCAAAAGTTGTTTTCCATAGTGACCATGAGTTGCTATTTTGTCTCTAATGCAAAATCTAGACGTAGAAAATTAATGAAGATTTTCAAAATGAAAATGTACACTCTCAGCTATCCATAGTACTTTAAAACACTTGATTTGGATACTCCAATAGGGAGTACCAACCTCTGAAAGTTAGACTAGTTGTTAGTACTACTGTCTACCTATGTGGAGAGACACACCTTTACTGTTTACAACTTCAATCAAAGATCACTTGAAGCATAGTCATGAATTTCCCACCACATTGAATGGATTCTTTAAGCAAACAAATGTAAGTGAAATCACTTGAAATGGATACTAGAAGAAGGAGTTACAACCAAAACAAGATGGTGCTGAAAACTAGCTCACTCCTCAGAGAGGTAGTGAGCAATGACTAACTACAGAGAAGAATAAGCTATTAAAAAATAATTAACTAAGTAAAGGAGATATTTATATGAGGAGAGTAGAGGTTGTAGTTGTTCTTCATGACTTTGATTCATATATATATAGACTATCCAAAAGTTCTCCTACATGTTTCCAAGAATATCTCAATCAACATCTTTAACAATTTTGGTAAGCTATGATTTAGGAAAGTGATTGAGGCTTCTTGATAGATGAAATTCACGATGCGAAGCTTCTAATTAATAGTTCCACTTGTCATCTATGCCTTTGAGACTTTATTTATGATTTAGGCAAATATTTAGAATTCTGTGCGGTGGAACATATCAGACCACCGTACTCTTAGACTATCGGAGTACCAAAAAGACACCGGAAAATCACTAGACTGCATGTCCCCTGACACTTTTGGGCCACCTAAAAACACCGAAAAGTCATAGGACTGCATGTTCTCTAACATTTTTGGACCACCAAAAAATATCGGATATTCATCGGAAAAATACCAAAAAGTCAGTAGAATAATACTGGAAAGCCATCGAAAAACTAATGAAATAATAATAGAATAAATTTCCATCATCTTCAAGGCTTGATTTTTAGCAATCCCCCTCAAGCCTTGAACTTAAATCTACCATGCCAATGCTTCTTTTGAATTTTAGTAGCTTTGTTCCTTCCAATCCTTTTGTAAACATATCTGTAAATTGACCTTTTGTACTTACATCCTCCACCTTAACTTCTTTTGTAGTTACCTTCTCTCTTATGAAGTGATAGTGTACTTCAATGTGTTTGGACCTAGCATGAAAAACTGGATTCGAAGCTAGGTGTACACTACTCATACTGTCGCACATGATTGGAATTTGTTTTACCTACAAGTTCAAGTCTTTAAAGAGATTTTTCAGCTACATAATCTCACATGTGACGAAGCTTAAAGCTCTATATTCAGCTTTAGTGGAAGATAGGGCTATTGTTAGCTATTTCTTAGAGCTCCATGAGATAGTCTTGCTTCCAATCATGACTACATAGCCACTTATACTTCTCCTATCATCTTTTGAACTTGCCCAATCTGCATCACAATAGGATTTTACCTACAAGTCCTCATCATAAGCATAGAATAAACCTTCATTTATACTACCCTTGAGATATCTAAGGACTCTCTTGGCCGCTATTAGATGTTGCACTTTGGGAGTTTGCATAAACTGTGAGAGAACTCCTACTATAGGTTTGATGTCTAGTCTAGTAAGACTTGCATAATTTAAAGATCCTACAATGGATGTATACAAAGTAACATGTTCAATGTCTTCTCGCTCATTTGCACTCAGCTTTACATTTACCTTCAATGTACTTGCAATTGGCTTGCAATTACACATGCCATACTTTGATAGTACATCAAGAATGTACTTTCTTTGCATGAGATATATACCTTTCTCGTTAATTACTTCTATGCCTAATAAGTAATTCAACTCTTTCAAGATCTAAGATCTTGAATTCTTCTCCAAGCTTGTTCTTGATCTCTCTAGTGCTTGCTTCATTACTCCCTCTAAGAATAAGATAATCTACATATATGCAAATGTAGACAACATGATCACTTTCCTTCTTCATATATAATGATGGGTCGGCATCACTTTTCTTATAGTAATACTTGGGCAAATATTCCACTAACCTTTGGTTCCATGCTCTTTGTGCTTGCTTCAAACCATAAAGAGCCTTCTTTAACCTACACACATGATGTGAATACCTTCGATCTTCAAAACCTTTGGGCTTCTCCATGAAAATAGTTTCCTCTAGGTCCCTGTTTAAGAAGGCATTCTTCACATCTACTTGGTGGATCCTCCAAAATTTAAGGCTACAATTGCAATGAGAGTTCTTACTGTAATCATCCTTGCTATAGGGCTGAAAGTCTCCTCAAAGTCAATGCCATAGCTTTGTGCAAAACCTTTGTCTATGAGCCTTGCTTTATACCTAGATATGCTACCATCTGCATTTCTTTTCACCTTGTATACCCATTTGTTTCTAATAACCTTCATGTCCTTGGTTTTAGGCACCAATGGCCAAGTGTGGTTCTCCTCAAGTGCTTTTACCTCTTCATTCATGGCTTGATTCCATTCTTCATACTTGCTTGCATCCTCAAAACAATTAGGCTCTTCACATGCAACTACTAGACTCATATATGCATAGTGTTTAGCAATGAAAGAGTGATAAGCTGATCGCTGAACATGATATCTCTTTCTTGTTGAACTTCTTCTCTCTTGAGGGGTTGGAACAAATCTTTTTCTTCTTTCTTTTGATGTCTTTACACCCCTAGTTTCTATTTTTTTCAAACTCTCCCTCACTACTGCTATCCATGTTTGCCATAGGATTGCACCCATCATCCTTTTCCTCCATGCCTTCGCTTCTTGTAGAACTTTCTTTACTTGAAGTAGGCTTGCTTCTTAGCCTCCCTTTCCATGGAGATGTGTGGCTGCCCTCTGATGTTGTTCTTGAAATTGACGGATCAAAAATTCCCACACTTTCTTGGTCTCTACATGTTTCCTTTCAATGTCATGTATGTCTTCAACCTGTAATGAATCTGTTATGGAGTACCCCCAAGAGAGGTGTGAACCACCTCTTAGTTGTGATTAGATGGGCTCATACATGAGTACCATGTGGCACCCATGTATGAAGCCATGTGGGGGGATGACTCACCATTATGGAGAGAGAGAGTAAGACAAGGACACCACGCGGCTGGGCGGCATTTTCTGAACGGACCTCCGTGTGACCTCGATGCGCGAACTGTAGAGAGAATCAACCTCTGAGCAGGACACGACAAAAAACTGGGGACATCATCGGAGCACGACATTGGTATCGGAGCCGTAACGGTCATCAACAGAGTCACGCGTGGGTGATATCGACGGCCGACAGCGCGACAGAGAAGCTGAGCCAATTAGTTGACTAGAGTCAACTCTTCTCACACGCAGGCGGACGCTTGGAGCTCACGGGGGAGCTTGGCTCCTCCTTCCCCACTCCTGGATGGCCAAAGCTCTTTGGAGCCTTCTATTTATACCTCTAAAAGGACAGCAGTGCGTGCCCATGTGGGATAAAGCTTCATCCTCGTCGACTGTCATGCTCATGGACTGAGTTTTTCGAAAGCAAAGTGTAAGCAATTTCAAAATCGAAGTTTTTCTTGATTTTACAGGAATAAAAGAGACCTTTTGAATCAAGATATTGGCTAAATGAGGATACACATATGTAATATGGGCTGTGGAGATGGGGTAGGGGTTTTGAATTGATTCAAAAAGGTTTCAGTTATTCAGTTTTGAGCTCCTCAAACTCTCCATTTCAAGAAGGTTACCATTTTACCTCCCATCGGTGACATACCCGACTTCTCCGCACCATATCTTCTTCATATCATATCGGATTTCAAAAATCTTGGTCATGTTTCGAAGCTACATTTCTAAGCTTCGCTCAGAGATCATCGGTGTTGGATTTGGACAAGATTTGCCCCATCAAAATCTCTCTGCAGCGCTTCAGCAGAACTAGGCGGCCACTCCCGGGCCTAGTTTTTCATCATCCGGACTCCAAATCCAATTTTTTCACTTGGGATAGTCTCAAATTCTTGAAGTACAGGTGCTGGGCAACAATTTGTGGACTGGCAAGGATTGGAATATCTCTGAAATTATTCAGTTGCACTCTGTTTGCCCGTTTGAGGCTTTTCCTACGCACTTTTGGTGTTGTTTTGGATGGTTTATGGTGTTGAGAACCTCCCCGGACCAAGCGGACATTTCCAATTTTTTTTTGGGACTGGCGAGGATTCAAAATCAGCGGCTTGAAGCATCAAAGACCACTTGGATTACGCTTCCGCAACTCTACTTTGTATCAGGGAAGTGCTCTTGTGTTATATTTCTCTTCTTCTTGCATATTTAAACTCTACTTCCATTCATTTTCATATACTCTAGTTAGCAAACGGGGGAAGGGTACTTAAACATGGAAACTAAAGGCAAACAAATAGTTGAGACCACTTCTACACCTAGAGAGCAACTAGAGGATCCTGATGCTAGGATGGAAGAAGTAGAGTTAGGGCAAGAAATAGAAGAGAATTTAGAAGAAAAAGAGTCTTCACAGCAAGAGTATACTTATGAAGAGCTTATAGATGAATTTGTCACTCGTGACCAATTCATTGATTTGAAAGAACAAACCCTTAAGTTAGAGAAAGATTTGGGTAGCATCACATCTCTTATACAGCAACTTAAGTCTCAAATGATCTCCCTTGAGACTAGTGTCACCTCTTTCCTAGCTAGGAAGGAAAGAGAGACTCCTACCATTCCTCTAGAGATTACTAGGAAAGAGACTTCTCTTCCTAGTAAACATAAAGGAGAGAGCTCTAGGGAAGCTCCCCTCCTGAAAGACTTGAAGCCACCTACCTTCACGGGGGATGACCGAGACAGGAATAAGGATACAATCTACACTTTTTTACAAAAGTGGCATGATTTGCATCAATTGAAGGGCACCCCACCTGAGTATCGTGTGCTAGAGGCGAGTCTTTCCCTCAGCCCACGTGCTTATAAGTGGTGGATGAGTCTTAAGGAGGCGAACTCTATCCCTAGTGACTGGACTCAGTTTGAGACTCTTTTCCTAAAAGAGTTTCTTCCTGAAAATGAAGAGGAGAGGAATTGGGATGAGTGGGATAGGATTACTCAAAGAGGCAGGCCTCTTTCAGTTTATCTATCCCACTATAGAGAGATCACCTTGAAGCTTAAGGGTCTAGATGATTTTCAGAAGACCAGAGGGTTTGTTAGGGGCTTGGATAAAGCCATAAAGAGGGAAGTCAGGAGGAATGCGCCTAAGACGTTTGAGGAGGCGATCAAATATGCACAGATATATGAGGACCATAACCGTCCTCAGTATACTCCTATGGAGACGGATCAGCCCCTTAAACCTCTTAGTACCACTAAATTTAAGAAAAAGTTGCCTTTTGGGAAAAACAAGGTTTTTATTAAAAAACAAAGATCACAAGGGCCTAAGCTATCCACAGACCAGTTTGAGAAGGCCAAAAGAGAGAACCTGTGTTTTAGGTGCCTATCCCCTAGCCATTCGCAGTGGAACTGTCCACTCAAGAAGGGGGAAGAAAAGAAGAAAGGACCAGAGTCTAGTACGGCTCCTGAAAGGGGCAAAAAGGCGGTCCACCTAGTGCAGACCCTTCCCATTCATGGCAACTCTAGCTGCAAGGGAGTGGAGGTGATGCACGAGGATATAGAGCACACGTGTTGTTTGACTCAGTCATTGTGGTCACCGCAGTTTGGACCACATGACTTGGTCAAGCTACATGGTAGTGTATACGGGACGAGGGTGCGAGTCATGATAGATGAATCTGCAACTCATAATTTCATAAACTATGCTTTGGTCAAGAAATTGAAGATTCCCCAGCAGCCTAGTGCACATAAATACATTGTATCTATGATGCAAGGGCAAGATAAAAGAATATAATATACTATGGTATCCAATTTGGAAGTCAAGATGCAGGATTATACAGATCATATGGACTTCCAAATTATGAACATGGAGAGGACAGATCTAGTCTTAGGAAGAGAGTGGCTATGGGGGTTGGGAGACACACTTAAACGCAGCTATCAAAATAACACACTCGAGTTCGAAAAGAATGGAAGTAAAGTTTATATTCAGGGAGAGAGAGATGTACCTAGTGCACCTCTCATCTCATCATTAGAGTTGTATAGTCTCTGTTGTTCACAGCATGTACAGGATATGTTTTTATTGTATAGTCATGATATGGAGCATTGTACAGACAGCTCATCTGATGTATATTTTCATGCTTTGAATGTAAATATGAACAGGACTTTCTACTATTCTTTTTTGCAAGAGTGTGTGGTTAAAAGTTTTAAGGATCTTATGTTTGAGTACAGAGATGTTTTTCCCATTGACTTATCTAGAGGGCTACCACCTGAGAGAGGGGACATTGACCATGCCATAGAGGTTGTTACTAACACTAACCCTATTTGTAGACCACCTTATAGGCTTAGTGTTTCTCAGCATGAGGAGGTTGAGAAGCAATTGCAGGATTATTTAGATAAAGGCTTCATCAAACCTAGTAACTCACCATGGGCATCGCCAATGCTCCTAGTTAAAAAGAAAGATGGCTCTATGAGACTATGTATAGATTATAGAGCACTTAATAAGGTAACTATCAAAAATAGATTTCCAATGCCTAGGTTGGAAGATCTATTTGATCAGTTACATCAAGCTAGGTATTTTACCAAGCTTGACCTTAGATCAGGATATCATCAAATCAGGATTAGGGTAGAGGATGTCCCTAAGACTGCATTTAGGACTAGATATGGGCACTATGAGTTTTTGGTGATGCCTTTTGGTCTCACCAATGCTCCTGCCACTTTCATGAAACTCATGAATAGTGTTTTACGGCCTTATCTAGGACACTTTGTAGTAGACTTTTTAGATGACATTCTGATCTATAGTGCATCAGAAGAGGAGCACTTGGAACACTTGAGAAAAGTATTTCAAGTGCTAAGGGAAAATTCGCTCTTTGCTAAGGAGTCAAAGTGTGAATTTTTCAAGAAAGAGGTTAGATACCTTGGGCATATAGTCTCCCAGGATGGAATCCAGATGGATCCTGAAAAAGTAAGGGCTATTATGGAATGGCCACATCCACGGAACCTGGAGGAGCTGCAGATCTTCCTAGGTTTATCAGGTTTCTATCGAAGATTCATTAAGAATTATGCCAAAATTGCTGTTCCGATGACTGAACAACTTAAAGGGAAAGGGAAAGCCTTTCATTGGGGAGACGAACAGAAGCAAAGTATGGAAAAATTGAAGGTAGCAATTGCTACAGCTCCACTTTTACATATAGCAGATCCCAATAAACCATTTGTGGTTGAGACTGACACGAGTGATTTTGCTATAGGAGCGATTTTAGTACAGGATGGTCGACCAATAGCTTTTGAGAGCAAGAAACTAGAACCGGCTCAAAAGAATTACTCCGTCTATGAGAAGGAGTTGTATGCAATAGTCCATGCTTTGAAGAAGTGGCGGCATTATTTATATGGTGCCAAAGTTACGATAGTGTTTGATCAAGAGAGCATTAAGTGGCTCTCTAATCAAACAGACCTTAAAGGTCGTAAGGCCCGATGGGCAGAGACCCTTCAAGAGTTTGATTATGAGCTTAGGTATAGGAAGGGAAAGTTTAATGTGGTGGCTGATTCACTTAGCCACATGCCTATGCTCAATGGACTGAGTTTTACTCAGATCACTAGTGAGCTACTTGAGTCTCTTAGAGGGAAATGTAGGCTTGATCCTGCATATTCCGAAATTTGGGAAGCCATAGAGAATGGGGATCGGGATATACGGGTTTCCAATGAGGATGGAGTATCGACGGGTACTCAAGAAGGGTTCAAGTGGAAGAATTACAGTGTCCAAGATGGATATCTGTTATATAAAGGTAAGGTGTGTGTCCCTAGAGATACTGAGATGAGACGGCATATTTTATATGAGTGTCATGACACACCTAGTGCGGGACACCCAGGAGTTAACAAGACTTATGATCTTGTTAAGAGGCAGTTTTATTGGCCTGGACTTCATAACGACGTCCTAGAGTATGTGCTTAAGTGCAATAAATGCCAGGTCAACAAAGCTGAGAGGTTGAGGATTGGAGGACTACTCCACCCATTGGATATTCCTAATGGGAAGTGGGAGAGTATCTCCATGGACTTTATAGTTGGATTACCTAAGACACAGAGAGGGCACGAATCGGTCTGGGTAATTATGGATAGGTTAACCAAAATGGCTAAGTTTATTCCGACACGTACTACAGTGAAGACACCAGAGTTGGCTAGACTCTTTGTTGAGAACCTATACCGGTTATATGGTCTTCCTTTAGACATAGTTTCTGATCGGGATAGGAAGTTTACTAGCCACTTTTGGAGAGCGGTCTTCAAAAGGCTGGATACAAAGCTTAGCATGAGTACGGCCGAGCATCCACAGTCGGATGGGCAAACAAAAAGGGTTAACCAAATCCTAGAAGATATGCTTCGAGCATATGTAAATGAAAGGCAAACTAATTGGGAAGAGTACTTACCTATAGTAGAGTTTGCATATAATAGTGCCAAGCACTCTTCCACTGGGCATAGTCCATTTATGCTTATGTATGGGTTTCAGCCAAGGGCTCCTTATGCAGTTGGCTTGCAGAATGAAAAAGTTCAAGCTGCAAAGGACTTCTTGGAAGAAATGAATGATATGCTTAGGCTTGCTAAGGATAGCATTAGGAGAGCTCAGGATAGATCTAGAGCCTATGCTGACCCTCAAAGAAGAGATATCAACTTTGAGGTAGGAGAGCAAGTCTATCTTAGAGTTCCATCTAGGTCTGAAACCATGAAGACGGGACCTTGTCCAAAATTATCTCCTAGGTATTGTGGACCATTCCAAATACTTAAGAGAATAGGAAAGATGGCTTACCAGCTCCAACTTCCAGAGAATAGTCAAATCCATCCAGTTTTTCATGTTAGCCGGCTTAAGAAAAGGCTGGGTGAATCTGACAACCTCATTCCAGATAGTGACGTAGTAGAACCTATCTCTGTTCAATCTATTCCACATGAGCCTGAGAGCATACTACACACTCGAGAGAAACAGACGAGGAGTCACTTGTATAAAGAGTGTCTAGCAAAGTGGAAAGATAGTTCAGAAGATAGTGCCACATGGGAGCGGGTTAGCACCCTACAGAGACGGTTTCCCAGTTTCAGTTTACCTTCCCAAGAGTTTTCTTAAGGGGAAGGATATGGGGAAACAACACGGAGACAGGACCATGTATTTATATACATGGGGATATAGTGGGAGTGGTGATATTATCATTTCTCTCTTTCTTTTAGACCTTCCAATACCATTTTTGAGGACAAAAATGGAACCAAGGGGAAGGAAATGTTATGGAGTACCCCCAAGAGAGGTGTGAACCACCTCTTAGTTGTGATTAGATGGGCTCATACATGAGTACCATGTGGCACCCATGTATGAAGCCATGTGGGGGGATGACTCACCATTATGGAGAGAGAGAGTAAGACAAGGACACCACGCAGCTGGGCGGCATTTTCTGAACGGATCTCCGTGTGACCTCGATGCACGAACTGTAGAGAGAATCAACCTCTGAGCAGGACACGACAAAAAACTGGGGACATCATCGGAGCAGGACAGAATCTTTCACACCATATCATGGCAACAATTCATCAAAGATAACATATCGAGATACCTTCAGCTCTTTGGTTTTAGGATCATAGCATCTAAAACCCTTTTGCTCTCTTGAATACCCAATAAAAATGCACCGTTCAACTTTTTCTTTAAGTTTATGCCTCAATTCATAAGGCACATGCACATAACATACACAACCGAATAACTTGAGGTGAGATAGATCAGGTTTCTTACCGTACCATGCTTCATATGGACTTAATGCATGTACACCTGAAGTGGGCCATCTATTCATGATGAATATGGTTGTGCTTGCTACATCTACCCTATAGGAGCTGGGCACGTTCATCTCGTTGAGCATCGATCTTGCCACTTCAGCTATGTGTCTATTTTTTCTCTCTGCAATCCCATTTTGCTGAGGTGTATACCTGCATGTATATTGTCTCTATTGAGAAAACTCCTTGGAGAAGTATTATCCCCATCCATCAAATTTAAGGATCTTTATGTACCTACCCATTTCCTTTTCAACAAGTGCTTTGAAACTTTAAAGTGACTAAAAAAATCAGCTTTTGACTTCATACAATACAAACATGTCATACTTGTATGATCATCAATGAAGATAACAAAGTATCGATTTTCTTGCCAATGAGGGTTCTTTGGTCAATTCCCATACATCAATGTGGATGCGGTCCAATGGAAATCTGTTTCTTTGTGTACTCTTCTTGAATGGAAGCCTTGCTTATTTCCCGAATTGACATGCTTCACAAAAGTGTTGCATACTTTGAGACTAGAAATTTGGAAGACCAATTACCACTCCTCTCCTTTGCATATCCTTTAGCTTTTGAAGGTTTATGTGACCAATCCTCTTGTGCCACAAATCCACCTAAGCTATTTGCTTGCTGCCAATTGTAAAATAGACTATATGTGACGAGGGTGGTTTTACCTCCATGGTGAATAGTCATCCTTCCTTCTTTCCTTTCACTATCAGCTTGTATCCTTGCGTTGGGTCTTCCACAAAACATTCTTTGTTGTTGAACTTGACTACATATCTGTGTACCTAAGAACCAACTTAGGGACTTGTGGAGAAAGAGACTATACCTCAATCCCCCTCAAGTGCATATAGTGGGGATTTCACGCTTTAATTATCAATCCGATGAGTATCAAAACCTAGCCGAGTGTATGAAGACATGCATTCAAATGACGATCAATGCAAATGAGTTACTCAAAGAGTGCAAACAAGGCAAAGACTAAACCAAACAAAGTTCAACTGTCAGTCATGGTGTCGCGATACTTGGTGCAGCAGCCAACAGTAAATTGAGCTTTTCTCTTAACTCCGAGCTCCAAATATAGAAAATACCATATGCCCTTCGAAGCTCTCAAGAAGACGCATCCAATGGTGGTATTTTCACTCAATTCTGACGCTTCTACTTCAAGTTATGAGCAAAATACTGAGTCGCGAAAATGACCTTCCTACACTTCAACACTTCCTACACTTCACACACACCTTAACCACAACAAACACACACTTTCATGGATAGACAACACTTCCTAACACTCTTTTCAAGCAACACACATGCATACAACCTCACAAAGAAGATGATACAGAGAGGAGAAGACACAAATTCAAAATTGTGTGCTCTTCATTCTCACAATGACAAAAAGTCTTTACAAAGAGTCACAAATTGACTTATATACATGTGCCCTAAAAATGGTCCTTTCACACAAGAGACTGGCACTTTATTCACTAAAAGGTTTATTTCCTACTAATTTACATGGGTAAGCTACTAATCTTCTGTGGGGATGCATCTAGAGGACTCCTCTAGTGCTTTTACATCGGAAATTATATTACAAAATGATTATGATACAAAAATATGGTGTCCAAATCGAAAAAATTTTGGGGCCCTTCTTTTTCTCCGCCTTGTGCTCTCTTTGCTCTGCAACACTCTCCCCCTCTTTGTCTCTGTCGTCCCTTGACAGGCTTTAGTTCTTGTCTTCAGCTTGTTTAAGAGGTCTGAATACACACACCTAGCGGTCGAAGTGGCAACAAGGACTGTCAGACAATTGGTTATCTTATCCGAGGTATGTCCTTTTCTTTTGTTTGCCCCTTGATATCCCGTACATCACTAATTTGGGTTGATGCATTCAGTCGGGCTGCCACGCACGCCACCAGTGACTAAGAATGTACTATTCTTAGTTACTCTCTTCAACTTTTCAGCCTCTACCTCTTTCTAACTTTTGGTCTTCTGATTTGTCCTGGTTGCACACATCTGACCCTATTGTATTGTTCTGAGCCTGTTTACTTTGTTGACAACGCACGCTGTCAGTGGAAGGATTATTACATGCCAATTATCTTCTTGCACTTCATGGATACTTTCCTTGCCCTGGTTCCTCCTTCCACCTACGTGCTTTTTTCTTGATATGTGCCCCTGCGGGGCTCTATGCAGAATGGGTGTTGCGCCCTTGCGGGGCTTCCTGCAGAGATGTGTCTTCAAATATTATCGTTTAATGAAGCTTCTTTCTTTGTCTTCTTCTTTTCTTCTTTTTGCTTGATTCTCCCTCAACACTGCCCCCCTCCTGAACTCTATCGTCCCCGACAGGCTTTGAGAGTCGATGGGAGTATGTTCTATACACTTTTTGCTCTGTTTCATTAAGCAGATTGGCTTCACATATCATTAGCTGCTTCCACTGTTCAGCTTTCACACCGTCATGTGGCGGTTGTCTATGACCGGCAAAGAAGCTTAGCTCATATGCCACTAATCTGACATTCAGGTTGGATGGCATCTTTAAAAAGATCTCTGAATTGATTTCAAGAAACCCTGTGAAAAAGGCTTCTTCGAATGTCTGCATGTGTGTACTTGGCAAAAACATGAGTCTGGAATAACAGGCCATTATGGTAGGGTTGAAGTTCAAAAATGTATATGCCGCATGTTTGAAGACCTTCAATACTGTGAGAATCATACTGAGTATTTTATTTGTCATTTTGATAGTTAAATCTGGTACTGTTGCATAACTCTACAGCCAAAATTCGATGGTCTTTACCATATAATCCTCCGTTGGTAGATAATTATGCGGTGGACTTGGAAGTAGTGGATAGTTTAGCCTTGCATTGCTGCCCGTAGTGCTTCCTTGGTAGCTAGTAACTCGTTACCAATTTCTGCTACCTGATCCATATTTTCACTATAACTTGCTGCCAGTTTTCCATGGGCTGTATTCAAATGCTTTTTTAGCTCATTTGTTTTGTGAGTGTACTTACATTCCCATTCTTCTCTCAATGCTCGCTCTTGTTTCAGCAAATCTTCATATTTCTCAATTTGAGCTCGTACTTCCTGCTGGTCAATACTTGTTGTCTCTTGTTTTTTGATAGGTTGGTCATATAGCAATGACTTCATTAATTCTTTATTTCGGTTTCGTAAAGTGTCATTTTCCTCTATGTACACCTTTAGTTGTGTTTCAAGTAGGTTACTTCTAGCTTTCATTCTCTCTTTGTCGGCCTCACTGGCTTCATGTAATCTTTGTAGGTTTGTCAGCTGTGCCTGGAGTTGGTGATGCTAGGTCATCAATGTATCACATTGTGTTTTTACTACGAGTAACTCCGTTCCCTTGGCTGCAATCTCTTTCTGGGCCTGGATAAGTTGTGCAGATAGTTGTTCACTCATAATTTGAAACTGATTCTTTTCCCTTATGGCTTTGTCGTAATCTGCATCTGTATCCATCATCTGTTGTTGTGTATCCATGGCCGTTTGGATCATTTGTTTGACAACAAGTTTTAATTGAGTAACATCCACATTTAACCATGTGGTAGGAATACTAGGTTCTGCTCCTGTTGCCACATCTTTTCCTTGTGCCACATGTAATGTAGTATCATGGGGCTGCCTGATATGAAGTTGGATCCTTGGCTCAACCTCCATGTGGTCAATCTTGCCTTGAGGTGTATCATCTGGCACTTCAATCACAGTTGGTTTTTGTTTTGTAGTAGTCCTGAGTCCGCGTTCATCGGAGTTTGTATTTCTTCTTTGAGAGGTGGCATGGGAGCTTGATTTGTCATGGGAACTTCTTTCACGCTTATCTTTGATTGGTCATTCAGTTGAATCACATGCATGTTGTCATGGGGTTGTTCTATGTTCTTTGCCTGTGGTTGTTGGTTGTCTGGTGTGACTTCGAGTTGATTAATCTCTGTCCAATCTTCATTGTGCATTTCTGTTTGTATATCCGTATCCAGGGTGTCTTTTTCGTGACTAGATTCTGCATCAGAGCTAGAATCTTTTAAACCTAATTCTTTGTATCTGGCCACTTGTTCAGAGGTCTGTTCTTTATCTTTTTGTCTCCTTTCTTTGCTGGCTTGCTTGTAATGGTGACCTTGGATATTCAAATTTACTTGCCCCCGCATATACTGACGTGTTTCTTCTAGGGCAGCGGAGAGATCTCTCTTGGTAATTGGTTTTTGGGTCCCAGGAATCTTTGGCAATGTGTGTGTCCTCTTTGATTGGGGTGTAGCCTGGGCTTCTTCCTCCCTAAGACGCTTTGTACCCCTCATGGGTTTCTTTGAACTGGTTCCTGCTTCGTCCATAGAGATGACTGTATTCCTTTTCTTTGGAACCGTCGCTGACTTGGCATATTTGGCGAGCTCTATTGAGGTTGGCATCACATGCAAGCAGTTCTTCATATTCAGTGCCTCATAAATAAGTAGGGTGAAGGCCGAACTACCATTCAAAAACTTTTTCTGACCCCACTTCTTCTTTGCTTCAAATAGACGTTCTTGAACATATGGAGTCATATTTACTTGATTTCCGACTTGCCTCATAGCATGTGAGAGCAGTTGCACCACGATCTTTTGAGGTGTTGTATATCTATGCATACTTGGAAAACAAAAGTGCTGGTGCACTAAGCGAACAACCTCTTCAATATCAGTTCTATTGATTTCCAAAAAGGATCGCTTTTACGGATCATGACATTCATCTTTGACATTCGTGATTCCCTCTTGATTCCATCCAAAAGCCTTGTTAATCAGCTCATGAGTGAATTGAATTGTCTTCCAGGCACCAACTTTATCCAGTACTCGTGCCTCAGGAACTGATATCTTATTCGATGCAGGCTGGAGTGTATTCATCACTTGCATACATCTCTGAAAATCTGGCAAATATATTGGAAGTCTTAAAAATGCATCAATTCCAGCTTGAGTCTAGACATCTGTCATGCGTGGTAATCCTTGTACGATAGTGTTGAAGTCTTGCGACATGATAGGGAAGTAGTGATCCCTGTCCATGATTTTGATAGTGGCCATGAAAATGAGATCCGATACTGGTTGGTCATCCAGAAACCAATGGCCTCTTGCTTTTGTTATTGATTCCAATGAAAGAAGTTGGACCTCTTCCTCTTGTGTTGCTTCGGAATTAGTAGATGCCATTTGCACTCAATATAGAGTATGAATTAGTGGCAAGATAGTATCAAAATTGTCCTTCAGGTGTCTTTCATAAGATTGGCAATGCTTCGCGTGAATGGTGTCGTCCCTTCCCCGTGGGTGTGAGAAAGGTAATACCTAGGATTTTTCATACTTTTAGATATTTTTATGTTTTTGTCTGAAAGAAAAACAGAAAAGTTAGGTCATAGCCGAAGCGGTTATTAATTTTTTAGTAATTTTCTTTAGATTATGTACAAATGATCTCCTATTTCCCAAGAGGAAAACGTGCTTCACTATCCTGAAATAGAAGAATAACGTGCCGAATGCTTGGCCTTGTAATGTGGCCCTATCATGCATACTTTGGATTCTGGTAACTCCACATGTGTGCAACTTGAATTACTTGGTTGATGCATACAGCTTGTCTTGCTTTTCAGCATCCAAATCTGCTTCACACTGTTGGGGCAGATTGTATTCCTAACATTCTTGAAGAATATTGTGCTTCTTATGTTGTACGTCTGCTTTATCTACTTTTTGAATCTTGGAATAGTTTTTGAAGCATATGTAGACTCCTTCTCTGTCCTGTAGCTATTCATCTTTGGTTGTTTTGCCTTTAGACCATACTGATTTTCCTTGTGCCTAGAATCTTCCTTCCTGATGCTTGTCCTTTGAGCACATGACTTTGGAATCCATATTTGTGTTCGGTTCGACTGAGCGGCTATCACCTTCTTCAGAATCCATACTTTAGCAATTCTTTGTAGAGCTGAATATCCAGAGCGATTGACATATTGGTTCTATGGGTTCTTCTGTTGTCGCAAGTAGTTCTTCTGTTGAAGATATGCAACCATTTGGTCCTTCTTTATCCAAGCCTGTCTAGTGTAAGGAATGGGGCATATTCTAATAGGTGCAGACTTGTGATTACCCGGAGAACTAGTCTCTCTTGTGCGTGGTTCTTCGCTAAGGCTGTTTTCAGATAGAATGATACTCTTGTGACTAGCTAGATCGGAAGATGGTGTGCAAGCAGGATTCGGTGTGTCCTCACATGAAGTACTCGATGAAGGGGTTTCCATAGTGCTAGTGAACATGCATTCATCACTGTATTCATTTGGATAAGTTTTCGGTTCTATACTTGCAGCTTTGATTGGTCGTTCGTCTAGCATGCTGAATACTTCACGATGTCCTATCCTGGCTGAGATGTATCCTAAGGCCAATTGAATAGTTACTTCATATTCGTATATCCAATCTTGACCTAACACAAGCTCTTCCAATAAGTCTTGATCGTGACATACTAAGAGTTTTTGTTCCATTGTGTTGTTTCCTAAGTGTAGAGGTAAGATAATCTCTCCTATACACTTGGTGATCTTTCCTCCTATTCCAATGAGTTGTGCCTTAGATGGCCGTAATTCCTCTTTGAGTGTCTGTGTCAATGAATACTTGATACAGCTTATAGCGGCTCCTGTGTCAATGAGAGCATCCACTAAGTGGTATTCTTTTTTTCCGGCTCCCAAATTCAAGTATGGTTGCGTCCTTTGTTGACCTAGGTTTTCAGTGGCTCTAAAATTAGCCATTGGGATGAGTTCCTCTCCTAGGCGATATCTCTCATCTCTCTCTCTCATCCACTCTTTCCATTTCTTGATTCGTTCTAGTGCTTTGTTGGAACTGAAGGACTCACTAGGCAAGGAAGCTTAAGAAGGGAGTCAGAGAGAAGAGAAAGTACAAGCAGAGAGAGCAACCAATGACGATCTGGCAAGTAGGCCAATATTTTTTCAAGACATTTATGCACATAAGAGAGGTGGACACAAGGAGAAGGAGCAAGTAGGGAGCTCCAGGAAATGTATATCAAAATGTTAGAAGAAATCCCTACAACAATAGTGATTTTCATCACTAAAAACCCTTGTAAATACCATTTCATATTTTTGTAGCTCCATTTTGTGAAAGCCAAGGAGTCCTTGAGCTTGAGGAGCTTTAGAAGTATCTACCTGTCAGTTTTCACATTTTTTAGACTTCGTTTGAACCTCCAAATAGGGTAGAGAACCTAATTTTTAACTAGGCTGGACACTAGGTCTGGACAAGGCCAAAACCTAGTCAAAAACTATAAATAGAGCTAGAGAGCTCATTTTTGAGGTTAGCTTGTAATTGAAATGAACTTGTAAGAGCTTTTTGAAAGTAATCTAAGAACTCCATTGCTTCTCACTCTTTGTCTTGCCGTGTGTGCGCGTGTGTGTGTATGTGAGTGCATGTTTGTGTGCTTCTCACTCACGCACTTGTGCTTCCACTTGCTCAAGGTCTTCATACCATCCTCACGTCTTCCCGGATTGACATTAAAGGAGGTGCTACTCATCACTGAGCTACACCAAATTTTGGCGCCGTTGCCGGGGATAGAGCTTTGAGGACGAGCGTGTGATGGTAAGACGTAGATTTGGGACGTTGGCGTTGTAGGTAACTTCTTCACTTTTCCTTTTTTTCTTTTCCTTACCTCATCACCATCATCATCACCACCATCTCCCACCTCCATCTCCATCATCACAAAAATTTCAGTTTTTTTACTATATCCCCTTCCTCCTTTCATTTCCCTCATTTCACTTGTGAGAGAGAGCGAGAGAGCGAACTGTTGTGTGCTATTTTCTGCATGCTTTTGGAGTTTTTTGCAGGTTTCAGCATCATCATCCCCTCCAGCATGACGCGCAGGTACGGAAATGTGCAGAACTGTCTCGTAGTCGCCGACTTCTGTCGATCGCGATTGACAAAATTTTTCACCTTTTGGTAAATCTGAGTGCACCACAGTGGACTAGAGACCCTGCACACCACATTTCCACAAAAATTTTTTAAAAATTTGCAAAATTTCAATCCATCACGATTGACAGCTCTGTCCGTCGCGATTGACAGCTCTGTCCGTCGCGATCGACTGCCTATCCGTCGCGATCGACTCCTGTCCATCGCGATTGACTGCCTGTCCGTCGCGATCGACTGCCTCTCCGTCGCGATCGACTCCTGTCCATCGCGATTGACTGCCTGTCCGTCGCGATCGACTACCTATCCGTCACAATCGACTGCCTATCCGTCGCGATCGACTCCTGTCCATTGCGATTGACTGCCTATCCGTCGCGATCGACTACCTATCCGTCGCGATCGACTCCTGTCCATCGCGATTGACTGCCTGTCCGTCGCGATTGACTGCCTGTCAGTCGTGATTGACTGCCTGCCCGTCGCGATCGACTGCCTGTCCGTCGCGATCGACTGCCTATCCGTCGCGATCTACTCCTATCCGTCGCGATCGACTCCTGTCCATCGCGATCGACTGCCTGTCCGTCGCGATCGACTGCCTGTCCGTCGCGATCGACTGCCTATCCGTCGCGATCGACTCCTGTTCGTCGCGATTGACTGCCTGTCCGTCGCGATCGACTGCCTATCCGTCGCGATCGACTACCTGTCCGTCGTGATCGACTCCTGTCCATCGCGATTGACTGCCCTGTCCATCGCGATTGATAGCCAATTTTAGCCAATTTTTTAGGGTTTTTAATTTGAAGAGTTTGGCTAATTTTGGGCATGAACATTTTACTCTAGAGCACATAAGGAGGCCATAGGAAAACAACTTGGGGAAAACCTGTTGCACAGTGAACCCTGTTTGAACCCTGTCTTAACCCTAGAACCCTGAACGGTCATAACTTTTTCATACGAAATCCATTTTTTGAGCTCTAGGGCTTGTTGGAAAGCTTGTGGCATATACTACACGCCCTCAACTATTTTTTATAAAGATAATGCGTTGATTTTCAGCTAGGGTATTTTGAAGTTGACCATACCCAGGGGGATCAAAGTCAGGGGTCTTAAGAATTGTTTTCCTAAAAATCACTATGCAAATTAGTATTTGTGCTACAGGAATGAGAATCATTGGTTCTGTCTTTGGAATTTAAATCATAAAGCTAACTTTGGAACTCTTACAGATCTATTTAGAGCGTCGAAAGGCGTTCTGAGCAAGTGTAAGTGCAAGCTTGGGAACACACTTCCTGGGCATTCAAGGGCAACCAAGCAGGAAACAAAAGGTTGGAAACTTTCAACCCCCTCTGTTAATTCCTAGCTTAGGCTAAGAACGACTAGTGATAGGAGTAAGTCAGGGCAACGATAGGCATCAATCAAGTGGAAGACTACCTATGCACTCAAGTTCAAGATTAAACATAATCTCTTCGTGATGCGATAACCTTAAAGGAAAGAATCTAACGTGGAACGATCAACTTACAGTGCGAAAAATTAACTCAAATATTCCTGACGACGTGATTTCTGACTAGAGCATAAACACGATAATCGACTAAAAAAGAATCAAGTGACTGATACAAAAGAACTCAGCAACGAGGTTGTACTTGGGCCAAATTGGGCTATTCAATTAGGCTTATGAACCTTAGATCAGGGCGACATCTAGGGAGAGATAGACAAAGTCTTAGGTCTTCAGAGGCTAGTGTCAACCACACTGCTAGGTCTTGGGCCCAGCAATTGAGCCACCACTCATACTACCCTAGCTCTGAGACTAGTGAATCAGAGATGTCTCAAGGCATGGACCAACCTACGGGAAGTTCAGGAGTGCCATACTTGCACAGGGTAGAAGGCCCGTACAAGACGCAGCTAGAATACCTTAGGATCAATCGATTAGGTGCTAGCATCTATGAGGACGGCCTAGGAAGATCTCTGGTCCAGATTAAAAACCCTGACCAATCCATAGGATTAGAGCACCCAGCTGTCAAGTTTGAAAATGGAGCATACTTGGACAAAGAAGGAACCATATACGTAGTCACCAGTCACCCAGATAGGACGGACGAATTTGGAAATGTGATCCCAGAAGCGGACTTAGGTGACCTAGAGCAAGGAAACATGGGTACAGAACCTAGAACCCCTCGAGTCAAATCTGTTCTCACTAGGATTATCACACCAGAGTGGATTCCCGAAGATAATAAGAGCATAGATCTGCTTCTGAACCGAGAAACTGACGAAGCCTTTTGGAGGTATAAATCTGATCGGCCAATTGATATAGGAACAATCATGATCTATGAGTTTAAGGATCCTGATAGCCCAGGCAGAGTGACCTACTTAGATCATGCTTCAGAGAGGATCTTTGTGGTGACAGAAAATGATAGGCATGCTTACACTTGGAAAGGTGAAATTATTTTCCCCCAACCAAGATCAAATGTGTCCTATTGTCACCCTGGAGCGGGAACATCCCATGCTCAAGGAACTCAAAGAGACAGAAGTAGAGATAGACTAGAAGTAAGCTTTGCCAACCCAGGGGGCAGAGAAAGAACGAGGACGGAAACAAACAGAGTAGAACCTGAGGTACTTAGAGCTCCCAGGAATCAAAGAAATGTGGATGAGTTCCCTCTACCATGACCTAGAGAGCACACAAGGACTCTGAGACCGACTCAGCTAGTTAAGTCCATGAAGAACTACTTCGATGGCACTGGAGATCCATAGGATCATGTGGCTGAGTTTAGGCAAGTCTTGAGAGCTGAACAAGTGGAAGATCTGTTCACGCAATATAATGCCTTTGGTCTAACCCTTAGGAACACTGCCCTGAGATGGTTTCAACCACTAAACGAGAGGCAGTTCAGGAGTATAGACCAACTCCTAGAGGCTTTCATTATTGAATTCTCTAAGAGTGGCATAAGACATAATACCTCCTCACTGATTCATAGCTTCAAGCAAACCCCTCAAGAGACCGTGAGACTTGCTGGAAGAAGATTTAGGCAATACTTGGAGAGATGCTCTGTCCCTGAGCTACCCTCACCAGCTAAGCAAGTGGTTTTATTCTTGGATGGATTGCTAAGTACCAAATTGAGGTCATATGTGTATCTGAAGGACCCTAGGACTATAGAAGAGTGTGTACGCATGTGCATTGACATCGAGGATAACCTGGGGGAGGAGTTAGAGCTTTTCAAAATATACAAAGATTCTGTTAGTGCCTCTAGCCTCTCTTCCACGCAATCCACATCAATTGAGGAACTCGCTGAGAAAGTGGCACAAAAACTAGGCGTCTCTAGCAAACAGATCCCAAGGTTTGCCCCTGTGAAAAGATGCTATACTTGTGGTGGCGACCACATGGCAAATGTATGTCCCATTATGGCTCAACCCCAAGTTAATCCTAGTAGCCAGTACTGCACCATAGAACGAAGGTACACCAATCACACCGCGCAAGACTGCCCATACAATAAGCAAGCGGTTAGGCAACCCTACCCTCAGCCATACCCTCAACAAGGCAGATACCAGAGTCAATACCCACCACAACAGTATACTAGGCCTCAACAAAATTATCAACCACAATATTAAGCCCAACAAAGGCCTCAGCCCGTGTTAGCACAACAAACACCTGCTCCTACTAATGTGATCCCAGTAAAATATGCAGCTGCAGAAGAGAACCTGAATAGAGCTATAGTCCCTGTAACACCATTGCTTTCTGAAAGTGACCCGAGTGACCATAGTTTCGATTTGACACATGTTGATAGTCCCCAGGCCTACTACATGTAGTCTCCTGAACATGGGGAGCCCTATTATAGTGACGAACCAAATGAACCTAGTTGGGAGTCAGATTACACAAACGTCATGTATGCAAACCCCTACCCTAGACCTCAACCTAGACAAGTAAGACCCCCATTCCCTAGAGGACCATGCTACAGATGTCACGGGGATCACCTCATTTGTGATTGCCCCATGCCTGCACCTACCCAAACCCAATCAGTGACGATCCAGGGCTATTGCCAGGAGTGTGGAAAGGAGCATCTCTTACGAGATTGCCCAAAGAACCCCAATAATATGCCAAAAATCACTCCTATCAACGTTATTGGGTTAGTTGTAGACTCCACAGGGGGTGTGACTTCCACTACACCAGTACAAGTAATCACTAGAGCCCAAGCCTTGCAACAGAACCAAAGCGTAGGCCAGGAAAAGAGCCCAGATGTTAGTGAAACGGAGAGCATGACAAAGAAGAGGACTAGAGCTTGGAGAGATAGTCGTGAAAGAATGAAAAGACAATGGGCAAAAAAGATGAGTGAACTCGAGGAAAGCCTGAGAGAAACAAAGGCCAGGATAACTCAACTCACAACTCAACCTCCCTCTCACACTGCCCCACCTCCATCACCTCCACCATTCCCAACTCCATCCGAACCGCCACCTTCCAACCCGCCTCACCTAAACCCACCACCCCCAAGAGTAGGATCAGTCCTAGCAGATCCCACTCCCGAGGACCTAAACATGATGCTTAAAGCATATCAGGCCATAATCCAAGAAGGGCCAAATGTAACTGATCATGAAAAGTGTTACCCTAGAGCAGAACTAGAGCTAGAACGAACCAAAATTTGTGCTAAGATGGTGGAACTGGCTCAGACCATGTTTGAAGCGAGTCGCCTATTTAACATCTCTAGTTCAGCAAAGACACAGTTGCACTTTGATGGACTGTTAGAAAGAATAGAGAAACTGATTGCACAATCAGAAAAGGAACCCGTCTCTCAACACAAGGACAAGGCAAGTGAAAGAGTAAGCATTCCTGCCCAGGAAGCCTATGTGCCTGAAGCCTATGTGCCTAACTCTACGGAGCCAGATACATCATCTTCTCTGAATCGATTCACACCAGAATTCTTACGAGAGATTCAAGAAGACAAATGGGCTAAAGAAAGTGAAGTCCCTCCTCCTATTGAACTTGTGGATGATGCACATGACCAATTCGCACAAGACATCCCATCCATTTATGAGGAGCAGGAGAGCACCCAATCTCAGGAAAGATTAGACTTTGAGTCTAACTCTCTACAAGAATTATCCCACTTCACAGGCCCATGGGAAGCTAAGTCTACTTGTATGAGAGCACCCACAGTCATGGTACGGAATGAGGACTCACTCATACCTAGGAACACAGAGGTAGTGAAAAACACTAAAGTACAATGCAACCTCACCTTAGACGAGCTACTCAAAGTAAGGCCAGAGCTATGGAAACATGTAGCCAAACAAGTACCAGAGATATCAAAACCTCGTTCCCAGGTAGGATCCCAGAGGGCAGTGCCCAAAATACCCTTGGATAAGATAGGAGATATGTGTGAAGGTGAAGAAGGGAACACCTATCTTCCGATTACCTACCAGGAGTACACCACCAAGGCAATTTTGGACTCAGGTGCAGGAGTTGCAATTGCCACCACTTCCCTATGGAAGCATTGGGGCAAGCCAGCACTTAGGCCAACGGGAATGAAATTGCAAATGGCCGATGGTCACATAGAGCGACCCTTAGGGCTGTTAGAAGGAATAACTCTCACCACATGTGGTGTTGAGTTCGAACACACATTTGCTATATGTGATTTTAGCAAGAACCATGCCTATGAGATGATTTTGGGAAGACCTTTTATGCGACAGTTGCAAGTGGTACAGGATTGGGGAACCAATTCCTTGTACCTGCAGCACTTAGGTGTTACGACCAAAGTGAATCTCAAAGATTACTCTCATAGAGATGTTCCCCCTATCCAATGGAATCCCATCCATAGAGCCAAAGATGATACGGAATCTGTGCATTCCATAGGATCAGGATCCTCATGGATGCATGAAGACACTCACTTATGGATGTGCAAAGTAGCAATAGAAGAAGAGAAAAGGCCAGAGATATAGGTGCAAACGAAACACATAGATCCATTCAAGACCCAACCTATGCGCCTGTAGTTTTTCCTGACGAAGAATTTGAACCCCACGGCTGGGCAGAAATCCTAGCAACAATGGATGTAGCCATCAATGAAGAACAATGGACACCCCACTGTGATGAGGATGGCTATGACATTTCAGTCTTCTCCATAGAGCCAATCATGGGAGAGGCAGTGTTAGAAGAGTGTGAACCTAGCCCTGATGCATTTGAGGATGTAAGTGACTCCGATCTAGAGTCAATCCTTATGGATCCACCTTTTGCATCAGATGAAGAATACTTCCATGAAGTAGAATTTCAACCCCTGAGGTATGGAGAGCTTACAAGTGATGTAAGACTAGCCACACATGTGACCCCGAAGGAAGAAGGAAAGAAAAAAAAGAAGAGAGAAGTCACACCAGAAGAGGAAGAATCTTTGTTTGAGGTCCCAGAAAATTTTAAGAAGTATGAGATAGATGACAGGAGAGTCATGATCAGAATGCCTAAACGAGAGGCGCAATCAGGGGAGGCCTATGATAACAAAGAAACCACAAAGAAAATTGTGGTAGCCATGGAAGAGGGAGAAGAGAGATGCACTTACATAGGACATGACCTGACGGAAGAAGAAGAGCAAGAATTGATAGCCTTGCTAAGAGAATACAGAGATGTATTCGCTTGGAGTTACAAGGATTTGAAGGGTGTTGATCCAAACATCTGCTCACACACTATCCCCATGATCTCAGATGCCAAACCCTCTAAGCAAAAGCCATACACATACAATGACAACTATGCGGCCAAGATCAAGGAAGAGATAGATAGACTGGTTGAAGCTGGATTCATCTATGAAATTGAGCATACAGAGTGGGTATCCCCCATCGTAGTGGTGCCCAAGAAGAATGGAAAGCTGCGTGTATGCATTAACTTGAAGAAGGTTAATGCAGCCACAATTCGAGATAACTATCCGCTTCCTATCACAGAGCATCTCTTAGAAAGAGTAGCAGGCAAGGAAGTGTACAACTTCCTCAATGGATTTTCGGGCTACAATCAAGTAGCCATAGCTCTAGAAGATCAGCATAAGACAGCTTTTGCCATAGAGTGGGGTATATTTGCCTTTCGTGTAATGCCATTTGGGCTTACCAATGCTCCTGCAACCTTCCAGAGACTAATGTGCCATGTATTTAAGGAGTTCCTGAGGAAGAATTTAGAAGTCTATGTTGATGATCTTTGTGCTCATTCCAACATTAGACAAACCCATATTCCTGAACTCAGACAAATCTTTGACAAATGTAGAGAATATCAAGTCTGCCTGAACCCAGAAAAGTTCGTTTTTATGGTCAGGCAAGGCAAGATTCTCGGACACATAGTGTCGAAGAATGGCATATCCACTGATGAAGAGAAAGTGAGAGCCATAGCAGAGCTACCTAGGCCAAGGAATGTCAAGGAAGTACAAGCTTTCATGGGACATTGTGGTTACTACCGCCGGTTCATTCACATGTATGCTGTCATTGCAAAGCCCATGTATGGACTTCTGACTAACTTTGAGTGGACTGATGAATGCGAGAATTCCTTCCAGGAGCTTAAACGAAGATTATGTTCAACACCAATCTTAACCACTCCAGACTGGAATAAGCCATTCCATGTTCACGTGGATGCATCCAATTATGCTATTGGGTGTGTGCTTGCTCAACCTACTGGTGAAGGTAATATGGATCTTCCAATTGCCTATGCCAGTAGACAATTGAATGCAGCTGAACGAAATTACACCACTACTGAGAGAGAAGGCTTAGGCATGGTATATGCAGTTAAGAAATTTAGACACTATTTGCTGGCAAACAAGTTTAAATTTTTTACTGACCACCAAGCATTGTTATATCTCGTGAACAAGCCATGCAATACAGGAAGATTAGTAAGATGGTTTCTCTTACTAATGGAATATGATTTTGAGGTTGTGGTAAGGAAAAGGGAAGACTCATTTGAGAGCAGATCACCTTTCTAGGCTCACATCGGGAGAAGCCCCACAAGGAGTGTCAGATGACCTTCCTGATGCTTACTTGTTTAATTTGGAAGTGGTGCCACAGTGGGCTAAGCCATTGGTACCAGTGTTGACATACGGACCTAACCACCTAGTAATAAACACACAGGATAGAGAGGTAGTAAAAGCCCAAAAGTATCATATCATGGCAGGAAGTATGTACAAGCACACAGATCAAGGGATCTTGGCTTGTTGTGTGGAAGAGGATGAGTATGCTAAATGGTTGCAATTAGCACATGTAGGTGCATTAGAGCTACACTACTCAAAACAACGAACCCTATAGACACTAAGGAGACTCGGAGTGCATTGGCCAACTATGGAAGCTGATGTCCAAAAGTTGTGCAAGGAATGCCCAATCTGTTGCACTAAACCACCTGTGGAACATGCCACTCTTTATCAAGTGTCCATAGTGCCAGATTGGAGTGAACCACTAGTATCCTTCCTGAGGATGAAAACATCCCCTCCAGACATGACTCTGGTTAGGAAAAGAAGTCTAGAACAAGAAGCCCTAGAGTACTCACTCATTGGTGATAATCTCTACAAGCGTGGTAAGGATGGTTACCTGAGACTTTGTGTTCATGAGAGTGAATATCTAAAGATTTTGGAAACTGCTCACCAAGGTGTAGCAGGAGGACACTTTGGACCAGATCGGGTGATCAAGGCAATATTATTTGCAGGCTTCTGGTGGCCAACCCTTCACATGGATGCACATACCTATGTGAAACGGTGTGATGTTTGTCAGAGAACTCAGTGCCCTATACGCAAGGATGAGATGCCACTGAAACCTATGATGGGTGGACGTGGATTCTCTAAGTGGGGAATAGACTTTGTAGGTCTTATTAATCCCCCAACCAAGGGTTCACATGCTGAATATATCATTGTGGCCACGGATTATCTCACAAAGTGGGTAGAGGTAAAAGCCACAACAAAGAATGATGCTCAGACAACTGCTAAATTCTTGTTTGAGAATGTATTCACTAGATACGGGCTACCCATAGAGCTAGTTAGTGATAGAGGCACTCACTTCTTGAATGAAGTTATTGAAAATCTGCTCCAAGAATTCTTGGTAGTGCATAAGAAATCTGCCCCCTATCACCCTCAAGCAAATGGCCAGGTTGAGAGCACCAACAAGATCTTATGCAATGTACTGACAAAATTAGTGAACAATAAACGCTCTGATTGGGACAAACAGCTACACCATGCTGTTTGGGCATACCGAGTCGCCTACAAAACGGTACTCCAAGCCACCCCCTTTCAGATGGTATTTGGCCAAAATGCAGTGCTACCGTTGGACTTCCTAATACCTACACTGAAAGTAGCACAAGAGCATGAATGGACGGGTCATGAACTCTCCTCTAGACTTTTCGACCTTGAACGATTAGGAGAAACAAGACTGAGGGCGGCTGCAGGGATATATGAAGCTAAGAAACGACAGAAGGCATATTTTGATGCCCACGTCAAAGATAAAGGTTTGAAAGCAGGCGACCTAGTACTAGTCTACACTTTGAAACAACATGCAAGGAAATTAGAGAAGAGAGGCTATGGACCCATGATTATTAACAGAATCTCAACAAGTGGAGCAGTGCAACTAGCCACATTAGAAGGCGACGTTCTTCCGAGCTACATTAGCGGATGCAGGGTCAAGTTGTATCAGGAACCACTCACAGAGGGAATGCTAAGTCGACTCAACACTGCTAAGAAACACAAAGAAGAAGAAAAGCAGATTCAAGAAGAAGCTCAAGCAGAAGCCTTAGAGCGCATACGGAGAATGAAATTAAGAAGACAAGGTAGAGGGCAACCTAGGCCAGATGCATATGCAGACCAAGGATATCATGTGGCTATGTGTGAAGTTTCAGGTATCAGTGCTCAAAGGATAATTGATCGACGTCCTTTTATAACCTTAGAGATAGGACAAAGAAAGGGTGCAAGGACTATAAGAGCCTTGATTGACTCAAGTGCAGCCACTAGTGCGGTTAAATTGTCTTACTGTCAAGAATTGAGATTAACTGTCAATCCTATAGAAGCATATCTCATAGGATTGGGAGGTGTGGAAACACCTTGCATGGGCGAGGTGGATCTTCCCATCTCCATTCAAGACGAAGTAATGACAGTCAAAGTACTAGTGTGTCAAGATGAGGACCTCACTGAGCCTCTTGTCTTGGGTCAGGATTGGATCTATGATCATGCAGTCAACCTAAACCTAAGAAGCGGACTTCTTCAGGTATTGGTAAATCATAGCCAAATTACAATTGAATTGGAAAAGGAGGCACTCACGGAACTAGGTAAAACACAAACTCCTGGTCCTTCCAGGGGTGCACATGAAGTTGACAATGCTATTCTTGTCCAAAAATGTATGATGCAGAAAGAGGATTGTCTCAACGTCGGAGTCAAGGATAAGACGGTACTCCCTTCTTTTCCAAAGGTCAGAAGGATGCATCAGCCAACGGCAGATCAAATACAGAAGAAGTAGAACACTACCTATACTGGAGGCCAAAAAAAGGAGCAAAGCAGATTGTTTCAGCCGATGAAACAAGTATGGAGGCGAAAAGGCGAACACCCTGTTCCGACCAGGCCAACCCCACGGCCAAAACCTCTTATTAGTAATCAACAACACGACACTAATAAGAAGTCCTTCATAAATTCTTCTGCGAAAGTGAAGTCTATTTGGGTACCCAAGAAGTCAATGAAGGCCAGCCCACAATCACGACAAATCTGGGTGCCTAAGGCTTGCTTGCGGGCTCAAATAGCTACACCAAGGCCAAACCCTGTACAACATGTTTCACTCACGCGAACATCTGAGGCCCAGTCTTACACATCACGCACTAACACGTATTCTTCCATGAGCACAAGTAGAATCACTTGTAAATGGGTCCCTAAAAGCCCCATTTTTCAAGTAAATACCCCTATCACACTCTCTAGAGCCTCCACAAAGTCAAAATCAAAACCTATCCATTGCATTTGGCAACCTAAAACTTGTAATAAACCCCCGGATCCCAATTGTAAATCCATGTCCACCTACTAACTACTTCACTCTCACACCACATCATTCCGCTTAGCTCTTAGGTCTACCCAATCCCTAACTACACACACAAGCACCAAGCACTTACTAACCCCCTAACCTCTCCCGGACCTCACATTAATGTTGTAACAGGGGACACAGTGTCATTTTTGTGTCCATTGCAATGTTAACATTTATTCATATATTCTCACAGAACCAGCTGCAAAGTTTTCAACATGGCTGAGGCGGCAAGAACTAGCTCTCAAACAGAAACAAGCCAGCAAGTGGTGGACTTAGACAGTTTACCCGTTTTGCCTTAGACAAATGAAAGACCAGAAGAATTGCGGGCCATCAAAATCATACCTATTGCGGACCCTCCCAGTGGCCATACCATGCCCGTAGGAAAAACTTCCCACTGGTTTAGTGAAGTGGCAGGACCCTTGGGTGAGGGAACGTACCTATGGGAATCAGAGTTGGACTTCAATGGGAAGCAAGGAAAATACCATTTCTTTACAAGAGAATTCGAGAAGTTACAAAATGCAGAAGGTCTACGTTCGATATGGGAGAAGGCAGGATTGGATGCATATTTCAGTGCACGGCTCCCAAAGCCTGACTTCATGCGATGCTACTATCTCATCAACACCTTGACTCCAAACCAGAACCCAAAAGGTGCAAGCTCATTTGTGATTCCATCTCTGACAAAGGGGAATGAGCTCAAGAGGTTCAGGCTATCAAACAACTTGGTGAGAGAGGCTCTAGATATGCGCGGAATGCATATTCCTACAGAGAAGGAAACCCTAGTACCGGATTACATGAATAATCGAAGTCTCACCAAACTCAAGGACATGGTGTCCATGACGCCTAATATTGCAATACACCTTCGCATGTGCATGCAACACTTTGCTTTTCGTGCACAAGATAGATTCACCATGCCGCCCAAGAAGATTTGGTTTAGTTTGTATCTGGCAGAGACACAGAGCCTCACCATCAACTTACCCCACTGGATAATTGATCAGATACACCTAGCTCACAAACGATGGCCGCGGAAACAGGTTTTATATGGTTGCTGTGCTCTGACGAGAATCATTTATAGGTGTTTGGCTTATGACATCCCTATTCAACGGGCCCTAATGTGGAATCGTGTAGAGCAGTTTAGAGGCAGGACATCCACTGGACCCCCTTCTAAGAAGATGAGAGGCACTGTCCAAGTCCCATGTGCTCAACCACGTGGAGCCACCCTAACACCAGACGTCACCCCTCCCACCCCGAAGAGTCCGACCATTCACACTCCGACTTCCAAGACGCAACACTGATGGTTCTACCTTGATATTCCCTCCCATCCCAACCGATCTTGAATTTCCTAGTGGTGCACCTTTGGAAGAACTCACGAATGAAGATTTCGAACAATTATTACAAGATGTAGAGCTGGAGGCAGAAGAGGCACAACAAGTGGAGAATGTGCAAACACAGACAACAACCTCCCAAGTACTTGTCACCACAGTTGAAGTGGATGAAGAGGATGAGGAAGATGAAGAACAGGAGGAAGATGAGGAGGATTATGACCAAGAGCATCAAGATGAGCAACAAGAAGTGCCAGAACTTGTAGGTGCACCAGCATATACAGCTCAACTACAAAGGTTATACGACACAATCAAAGCAGTACAAGAAAGGCATCAACTCTCTCTTGTGTCAGGTCAAGCTTTGATGCAAGAAATGCTATCAGATGATGGGGTGGATCAACATTTCATTGACACCTTCGTTCAGACATCACCCATCTCACCCCAGCATCCCCAATCACCACCTTCTCCACCCCCACCACCACCTCCCACCATGGAAGAAACGACAGTCATCACCTCTACCTTCACTTATAAACCATCCTCATTCACATCATTCTCATTTTGAGAACCCACCTCACAAGACACCCTCTTCTCTTTCATCACCAATCCCTTGTACAATTCAACCCTTCTACCCTCCGAACCCATAATTGGCCATCCCATAATTCCAAGTGTGGTTGGAAACCCGACACCCACCAAAGGCACCCTGTGTTTCCCAGCCTATTCCCCAATACGGGTACCTCCATTCCATGACCCTCACTTCCCATCTGGCCCCTACACCTCTTTCAACCTGACCTCACCACCCCAATACCCGTCCTTTGTGGAGCAGTTCATCCGCTCTCCAATGTTTCAAAGGGACATTTCCCCGCTGTCTGCAACGACATCAATTTACATGAACACCACACTCACTTCACCTACCATACCCACCTACATGGTAGCCCCTGTACACACCACCTTGTCTGACCCAATGGACATTTCACCAACCACAGCACCTCTCCCCACGATTCCACTATCTCCCCCTCCCTTACCCCCCACCTCACCACTCACATCATTGGCACACACAACATTCACTACCCCCCTACCCAATCCCACCTCCCCAGCATTTCAAACTTTTCCCCTTGCATCTCATAATATAAATAGCACGTTCAATACATTACTTCAGTGTGCACATCAACTACAACAAGAATACCATCAATTGGAAGAAAGCACTGCTGCCCTCCAGGCAGAATCTCAACGTCTGCAAGCTAGAGTCACCACTCTTAAGCTGATTACCAAACGCTTCTCACCGAGCATACCACCTTACAGCAGGCTCACTCCGAATTGGAATCAAAGACATCAACAGTAGATGATCAAGTAGTCAAGGAACTAGAAACAGTGCTCCAAGCGCAAATGATATCTAATGCTACACTCAGACGCAACCTTGGGCTATTAAGGAAGCATATGGCAGCAGCACTAGAAGAGAACAAGAGACTTCAACAACAAAACTAAGACAACTTTGAAGCGGCTATGGAAGGAACTGTAGGAGCAACCATTAGCCCTACCAAGTATAGAGCAGTCCCATCGGAAGACATTTGCATCTTACTTGAGGAGCATGCAAATTTCTTGGAGTCATATGAAAAGTTAGAGACTGAATGTGCAGACCTAAAGAAACAGATAGCTAGTGCCCCCACAGCTCAACAGGAGCCGGTAATCTTGCAACACTCTACAAAAGAAGTAGAGACCCTCCGGAAACAGGTGGCAGAACTCCAAGCACGCCTCTTACCATATGAAAGGCCACCCTCGCCCACTGAAGAACCAGAACCTGAAACAGTAGTGGAAATCCCCGTCGATGACAGCTATGAAGAGCCGTACGAGCCAATGCCAACACCCGGTGGTCGGACTACAAAGGAAGGACAGGACACTTTAGAAATTCAAGTTCCAGATTGGGTCAAAAGGGTCGAGAAAGTGGGTAAGACACATGATGATCGCGTTGCTGTACAAATGCAATCTCTCACAAATCTGGAAGAAACTGTCCTTCGGTCTTCTTACTTTCAGAACCTATCCCACCAACGGTTAATCACAACATCAGAGTCACAATACATGCCTTATTTTGTCTTGCTACATGATTATAATGCAGAAGTTAAAAGACATACAGGGAAGGAGCCCACATTTGCCACTCAATTTGAGCGAGAGGACTTACCGACAGATGCGCGTGCGGGCTCGATTTTCCAGCCTAATTGGCGTGCACGTCTACTAACCGATTATCCTGAGATGATGAGCACCTGGGCAACCATGCCACTGTATATCAAGTATAATCCATGCTATTGCCCAATGGTACGTCGCAGATCTTGGCAAGCATTTGCGATCGAGGTACGCAACAATAAAGAATGCTCGGCTTGGGTTAACTATCCATATTTTGCTCCACCTCAAGGGACCCCAACCGTAGCCTACATGATATCAACAATTCGGCACTGGTCTACACGTCTAAATAATGTACCCGACATAGCAGCGAAAATGTGTATGAAGATATTCGAGCTCATGACCATTGTCTTCAAAACCTTTCGGAATGTACAAGCTCCATACATCTCTGCCCCTGGATTCTCTCAAGGTAACAAGGATTTAGTCTACGACATGAGCCAGACTCCCTCGGTTACTATAATCTTTGCCTGGCATGCACGAATAAAGTACTTACCCGCATGCTTCAAGCAGACATTTGAGGAAATGTTCTCTACGGGATTCTGGGAATATCATTGAGAAATTTTCATTCCCAGACCCACACATTTGCTACATCTATTCGCAGTAGAACAAGCGATCCATGCAGATCAGTTACGTCTGCCACATCCGGACATTCCAGGACCAATTGATTGGGATCGTATGATGACAGACTTGGCCAGAGGACTACGCATACAAGAACATCAGCTTGCCACTCAGGTTGTGGAATATTACATCCAACACTCCCAGCAACAAGGGTCTGTCAGGGACGACAGACGCGAGAGAGGGGGGGGTGTTGGAACTGAAGGACTCACTAGGCAAGGAAGCTTAAGAAAGGAGTCAGAGAGAAGAGAAAGTACAAGTAGACAGAGCAGTCAATGACGATCTGGCAAGTAGGCCAATATTTTTTCAAGACATTTATGCACATAAGAGAGGTGGACACAAGGATAAGGAGCAAGTAGGGAGCTCCAGGAAATGTATATCAAAATGTTAGAAGAAATCCCTACAACAATAGTGATTTTCATCACTAAAAACCCTTGTAAATACCATTTCACATTTTTGTAGCTCCATTTTGTGCAAGCCAAGGAGTCCTTGAGCTTGAGGAGCTTTAGAAGTATCTACCTGTCAGTTTTCACATTTTTTAGACTTCGTTTGAACCTCCAAATAGGGTAGAGAACCTAATTTTTAACTAGGCCGGACACTAGGTCTGGACAAGGCCAAAACCTAGTCAAAAACTATAAATAGAGCTAGAGAGCTCATTTTTGAGGTTATCTTGTAATTGAAATGAACTTGTAAGAGCTTTTTGAAAGTAATCTAAGAACTCCATTGCTTCTCACTCTTTGTCTTGCCGTGTGTGCGCGTGTGTGTGTATGTGAGTGCATGTTTGTGTGCTTCTCACTCACGCACTTGTGCTTCCACTTGCTCAAGGTCTTCATACCATCCTCACGTCTTCCCGGATTGACATTAAAGGAGGTGCTACTCATCACTGAGCTACATGCTTCCTATCAGGCTTCTTCTCGTATCCTTTCTTCCTTGATGCGTCTATTTTTACTCATTATCAATCGTGACATTATTTCTTCAGTTAATGGCTCTAAGTATTTTTCACTCGACATCCACTGATATAGTTTGGTAATACTTCTCCATCTAGAGTTGCTAAGCTGATGGCTCCGCTGGTGGATATGCGATTAATGATTAACGGGCCATATCCTCTTTTTTGTAGTTTCTTTGCGTGTTGTTTCAGGGTATATACCAAAACTAAATCTCCTTCCTTCAAATTTTTATCTTTAATATGAGCATCAAAATATGCCTTCTGTCGCCTTTTAGCAGCATAAATCCCTGCTGCTGCTTGTAACCTAGTTTCATGTAACTTCTCTATTTGATCCAATTGAGCTGAGAGTTCATGTCCTGTCCACTCATAAGTTGTTGCTACTTTGATAGTGGGTATTAAGAAATCAATTGGCAAAATAGCATTTTGTCCATACACTAAGTTAAAAGGAGTAGTGCCTATGGCGGTTTTGTAAGCTACTCTGAATGCCCACAAGGCGTGATGTAATTGTTTATCCCAATCAGATCTACCATTGTTCACAATTTAGTGAGAACTGTGCACAAGATTTTATTTGAACTTTCGGCTTGTCCATTGGCTTGTGGGTGATAAGGGGCTGATTTCTTATGAATTACCAAGAATTCATTCAGTAAGGCTTCTATGACTTCATTCACAAAGTGTGTACCTCTATCACTCACAATTTCTATCGGTAATCCAAATCTAGTGAAGACGTTCTCGAAGAGAAACTTGGCAGTAGTTCTTGCGTCATTTTTCTTGGTTGCTTTGGCTTCAACCCATTTGGTCAGATAGTCTGTGGCTACGATTATGTACTCGGCACGGGATCCTTTAGCTGGTGGGCTAATAGGTCCTATAAAGTCTATTCCCCATTTAGTAAAAGTTCTTGCACTCATCATGGGTTTCAGAGGCATTTCATCTCTTCTAATTGGATATTTTGTTCGTTGACATGTATCACATCTTTGCACATATGTTGCTGCATCTTGATGTAGAGTTGGCCACCACATTCCCGCAAAGAGAATCATTTTTGCTGTTTTATCTGCAGAGAAATGTCCTCTTGCAGCTCCTGTATGTGCCATCTCTAAAACAGCAAGATACTACTCTTCATGAATGCACACTCGCAAATGACTATCTCTTCCTCGTTTAAAGAGTTGTTTTCCTATAAGAGCATAGTCCTTGCTTTGTTCTACAAGTGCTCGTTTTCTTGCTAAAGTGGCTCCTTCTGGGTACTCTTGGGTCTTTAAGAACTTCACAAGAGGCATGCTCCATCTTGGTGCTATAGTGGAGTAGCATAGAGTGGAGTTCTCTTCTGGATTCCGTTCTTGATAGGTTGGGCAGGCTGATACATAGTTATGCGCATCCCTGTGCATGTCCCGTTCGCATTTAGATGAGTTTTCCTTAGCGTTTGCCATGTCCCGTTCGCATTTAGATGAGTTTTCCATTGATTTACATGTGCTTTTTGAAGCCACATTTCTTGTTCCTCTTCTTCTACGCATCTCATGAGTAATCCACTTGAGTCTTGGTAGTACAAACTTCCAGCAATGACATGAAGATTTTTAGTCTTCCATAGGTCTTGGGTTCGGTTTGGTGTGATCCCATCTTTAGGTCCATGCATGAGTATAGGGATCAACTTTTCTGCGCATTGGGGACATACTTCGAGGTTGAACAGGTACGTGTCAGGCAGATCATCCGGTACTCCTATGGGTGGTTCACCATGTGTCATTCTTGATAGGTGATCCGCTCTTATGTGGGTATTTCCTTTCTTGAGTACTACTTCAAAATCAAATTCCATCAACAATAGAAACCATCGTACTAGTCGTCCTATATTACAAGGCTTATTGACTAAGTACAATAGGGCTTGATGATCAATGAAGAATTTGAATTTGTTTGCCAATAAGTAGTGTCAAAACTTCTTTACTACATATACCATTCCTAGGCCTTCTCTTTCAGTCGTGGTATAATTGCGTTCTGCTTGATTCAATTGTCTACTGGCATAGGCTATAGGGTGATCTTACTTTCCTGCATCTACGGGTTGAGCTAAGATGCAACCAATGGCAAATTTGGAAGCATCCACGTGAATATGAAACGGCTTATTCCAATTGGGTACTCGGAGGATTGGTGCTGAACTCAATCGACTCTTTAATTCATTAAAGGCCTCACATTCTTCTGTCCAATTAAATTGCGACAATAGCGCATAAAGAGGTCTAGCAATTATGGCATACATATGTATAAATCTTTGGTAGTATCCGCAATGTCCCATAAATGCTTGGACTTCCTTGGCAGTCTTTGGTCTTGGCAAATCCAGAATCACTTTGATTTCTTCTTCATCAGTTGAAATTCCATTTTTAGAGACAATATGTCCTAATATTTTTCCTTGTCGAACCATGAAGACACATTTTTCTGGGTTGAGGCATACTCTATATTGTCAACATTTGGCAAAGATCTTTTCTAGTTCAGGGATATGCTCTGATCGTATAGCTGAATAAGTACATAAATCATCCACGTATACCTCCATACTCTTTCTCAGGAACTCCTTGAATACATGGCACATCAATCTTTGGAAAGTGGTTGGGGCATTGGTTAGGCCGAAAGGCATAACCCTAAAGGCGTATACTCCCCATTCAATTGCAAAAGTTGTTTTATGTTGATCCTCTGGAGCAATGGCTACCTGATTATATCCTGAAAAGCCGTCCAAAAACTGTAAACTTCCTTCCCTGCCACCCTTTCTAGAAGATGATCCGTGATGGTAATGGGTAACTATCCCTCATGGTAGCGGCATTTACTTTTTTCAGATTTATGCATACTCTTAACTTACCATTCTTTTTCGGTACAACCACCAAAGGCGACACCCATTCCGTGTGTTCGATCTCGTAAACGAATCCAGCATCTAACAACTTATCTATCTCTTCCTTTATCTTTGCTGAGTAAACATCGTTATATGTGTATGGTCTTTGTTTGGAAGGTTTAGCTTCAGATGTCAAAGGGATTCTATGTGCACATATAGATGGATCTACTCCTTTCAAATCCTTATATGTCCAGGCAAAGACATCCGTGTATCCCCTTATGAGTCGTATTAACTCTTGTTCTTCCTCCATTGAGACATCCTGTCCTATAAAAGTACATCGTTCTTCTCCTTCCTCTAAGGTTACTACTATTTTCTTGGTCTGTTCTTTATTGTCATATGCTATTCCTGGCTGTGCTTCTCGTTTTGGCATTTGAATAGCAATTCTTCTCTCTTCTACTTCATATTTTTTGAAGTGGGAGGGCACTTCAAATTGGTCTTGAGGCTTGTTTTCTTCATCAATTTTTGCTTTTTCTAATCCAAGCTCCTCTTCCTGTGTTGGTTCTTGATTTATTTCATTAGCTATGATACTTACTTCTTGATTTCCACTTTCTATTTCCATTTGCTCTTGCTCCATTTCAATGCTCTCGTAATCCTCCTTCCATTCCTTTTCGATCACTTCCCCTTCTTCAGCCTCTTGAAGAACTACCACGTATAGACTAACGTCATATCCTTCCTCATCAATGCATTCATTCATGGTTATCACTTCTTCGTTTACACACACATCGAGAGTAGCTAAAATCTCCATCCAACCATGAGGTTCAAATTCTTCATCTAGGAATATTTGAGGCATATAGGTTGGATCTTGTACTGATCTAGCAACTCCTTGCCTTTCCTGCCATCCTTTCCTCCTATCTTCTTCCTTTTTCGCAGTTTGGCATATCCATAGATGAGTGTCTTCGTTCATCAATGATTGATCACTTGAACCTATACTATGAATCGACTGATAATCTTCCTCCTTATGAATCTGTTTCCATTGTAAGGGGGGAACATCTTGATATGTATATGTGTGGAGATTTATTCTTGTGGTGGTTCCTTCATGCTGTAGGTATACAACATCTTTTCCCCAATCTTGCACTACCTTTAGTTGTCTCATGAAAGGTCTTCCAAGTATCATTTCATAATTGCTAGGCCTTTCAAATTGACAAATTGCTAATGTGTGTTCGAACTCAACTCCACAAGTGATAAAAACTACCCATTTATTATCACTTTCACCATTAGCCAAGATTGGCTTGGTTGTTAAATTTATTGATGATCTTTCCAATGGCGATGTCATTATTGCTTCTGGCATTTTATGTTGTGGGTTGTATAAGCTCATAGACTATGAAAAATATGTGAATGATTTAGCATGTGTAGTATAGTTCATGATTTGTCAAATGGTGAGGTCATTATTGCTTCTGGCATTTTATGTCATGGGCTGTATAAGCTCATAGAATATGAAAAATATGTGAATGATTTAGCATGTGTAGTACATGATTCTCAGGCTATGTCAGATGCAAAGCTTTGGCATGCACACTTTGGTCACCTGAATATTGCTAGTTTGCTACACCTATAGAAATCTCAAATGGTGTCCTCTTTGCCCAAACTTGAGGCACCTGGTAAACATGCATGTGAAGGCTGTATTTTGGGCAAAATGCAGCGTTCCTCCTTCCCAAAAGATGGTTTAGTTTGAGCTACTAAAAAATCACATCTTGTTCACAATGATGTCTATGGTCCTATAATGACACCTTCTTTTTGGAACTATCTTTACTTCATGACTTTCATCGATGATTTTTCTAGGCATGCATGGGTATATCCATTGAAAGCAAAGTCTAAAGTGTTTATGTGCTTCAAACAATTTTTGGTTTTGATTGAAAATCTATCAGCATGTAAAATGGGCATCCTCCATTTTGATCGAGGAGGGGGGATATATGTCTTCTAAATTTAATGATGGAGATGGCGAGGTGTATGGTCAAGAGTCAGGCTTTACCACATAGTTTCTGGCTTGAGGCTGTCATGTATGGAGCGTATGTACTTAATAGGTGTCCCACTAAAGCATTGCAGTCTATCACTCCATATGAGGCTTGGCAAGGTCATAAGCAATCTGTTGCTCACTTGCATGTTTTTGGTTGTCTGGCATATGCATTAGTGCCTGAACAACAATGCAATAAATTGGATGATAAAGTAGTGAAATGTATTTTTGTTGGGTATAATTCTGAAAGCAAAGGCTATCATCTATATCATCCATAGACAAAACGCATTTTGGTAAGCCTTGATGTTGTTTTTGTGGAACATGCTATTGAGCAAGTGCTTTCATGTACTAAGAGACATCAATTAGCTCCAAAGACATGTATGATACTTTGCTGCCTCTTTTTATAGGTGGATAGTCTAGTGCTTGTCCTAAATAGACAACTTCTTAGCCTTTATAAGTTTCATGCGATGATGCAGATCATTCCATTTCTAATGTAGATTTACATGATGCACTTCTTCATGAGAGAGTTGATATTGAGGAGGCAAAAACTATGCCAAAATGGCTGGTGCAAATTGTACGTGAAAACAAATTAGATGCACCTCTATCATATCATACTTGTTCAAGCTCTCATAGTGCCTCTTTTGAATTAGATTGCTATGCTATGAATGCCTCTAGTCTCTGTGATGAGAATGAGCCTGTTTCATTTGATGAGGCACAAAATTCTAAAAATTGGATGGCTTCTATGCAATCAAAATATGATGCTATCATTAAAAATGCTACTTGGTCTTTGTGACTTGCCTCCGGGCAAGAAGGCCATTGGAACCAAGTGGGTATAGAAGCTGAAGTGTAAGCATGATGGAACAATTGACACGTATTTGGCTAGACTTTTTGCAAAGGGTTATGCATAGGAAAGAGGCATTGATATTGATGAGACCTTTGCACCTACATGTCGAATGACTATTGTTCGTAGCATCTGTGCACTTGTAGCTCATCATCATTGGAATTTACATCTGTTGGACAATAAAATTGCATTTCTAAATGGTGACTTGCATAAGGAAGTGTATGTTTTTCAGCCCCATGGATTTGTGTAAAAAGGGCATGAAAACCAATTGTGGAGGTTAAAGAAGGCATTATATGGTTTAAAGTAAGCACCACGTGCTTGATATGAAAAAATACATGCCAATCTAATTGCACATGGTTTTTAGAATAGTCCAACTGAGAGCACCTTATATGTTAAGCATGCTAATGATGTGATTCTGATCATTGTTGTGTATGTTGATGACATGCTACTCACTAGTCCTCATAAGAAGCATATTACTGATTTTAAGGCTCATCTACATGCCTCATTTGAGATGTCTCATTTGGGGCATTTGCATCATTATTTGTGCATCCAATTTATGGAAGTTGATAGTGGAATAGCTTTGTGTCATATGAAATATATTGACACATTATTGGAATGTTTTAGCCTTGACGGCTGTAAACTGTAGAGAGTACGCATGCGAAAGCAAAATGAAAAGTAAAGTACTCTCACAAAACAAAGAATGTGTGAGGCACAAAATGAGTAGACCATGAAATGGGTAAACTCATGTGGATTAGAAATGAGCTTGCCAAGAGCATGGAGTAGGCTCCTCAAGCTTCTAACCAAGTACAAATGAGGGGAGAGGCCCTCCTTATATAGATTTGGGAGGGGCTCTCAAAAGTACATCATATGTGGGATAAGTCTCGTGAAAGGAGAATGAATACAACTGGTAGAAGCACATGGCAACGTACCCAAATACAAAGGAAATACAATATGAAATGGAAATAGACTAGAAATGGAGTGTCTCCTAGATATAAAATGGAGATGCACTCATGCGGATACAAATGTAGATGAAGTAGGAGCAATCATGTCATCAACACCCCCTCTACAGCTCCATTTTGGAGTGTATGGAGGCTGCTAGGGTATGTGAGAAAGGTCCACCAAGAATGTATCAGCGACAACAGCACGAGCACAAAATAGGAGGTCATCCTCTGGGAATCCATAATGTCCAAGTGGTATCGACCATGTGGGATTGCCAGGTACTCCATAATATGTCCACCAGATGGATCAAGCGGATGCTCCAGAGGTACGCCACCAACGAGGTACAGGAACGAAACAAGATCTCACTAGACGAGATCACCTCCATGTGACAGAGATAGGATGACTCCATGTGGTACATAGGAACCTTCAAAGCTTTGACAATGTCCACCACACTATGTGTATCGCCAAGAAGTAGGTCCTGCAAGAGTGAAACATAAAGCATGAAGCATAAAATCATAGTCACATGGTAGTACATATGTATGCTGTAAGCCTCCATGGAGTGTACAAAGTCCTGTTGTGTATCCGTAGGACAATGGAAGCCCCCTCTGAATTGAGAAGCTGTCTCAGAATAGGATCCAACTGAGTGATGAATCCAAGTAGATGCAGGAGTGTCCTGTGGTAACTGAAAAGATGCTGGACTCCATGAATGGAAAGGTACATGTTCATAATGCTGCTGTAGGTGAGGTATGTGGACTCTTGAAGACAGGAATGGAAAATGATGAGTCACTGATCCTGGAGTAATGCCCAGTTGAAGCTGAGGGGAAATATAAGCCTTGGATGGTTCGATAGCCATCTGAGGCATAAGCTGAGATGATATTTCTAACTCCTCATGCTCCAAAACTGTATCATGATTGGGAAAGTCATGTACAAAGAGAGCATGCTCCACATAGTGTGACTGTTCGATACTGGAATGATCCCCCTCTGAATCGGAAATGGGAGGATCCAAAAGGGATGAATACTTAGAGTATTCATCAAAGGTGCAATCTTTGGTTACTGTAACTGAGTGACTCTTTGGATCATAGAGTTTGTATGCCTTTTGTCGCTCACTGTACCCGATGAAAATGTACTGCTTAGGCCGATCATCATCATGGCCTTGGATGTAGGCATCACTACCAAAGGTGCGGAAATAGCTTACACTTGGCTTGTTTTGAAAGTAAGCTTCAAATGGTGTTTGGTTCTTCAAAACATATGAAAAAACTCTATTCTGAATGTGTACTACTGTCTGTACTGCTTCACCCCAATACTTTAGTGGAAGTTGCTTTTGTTGAAGCATAACTTTGGCCATTTGGATCACACTTCGACTCTTTTGTAATGCAATACTTGGTTGAGTATCTTGCTTGGCTTGATACTTGATTCCATGTTGCTTGAAGTACTTGGAGAAGTTTTGGTTGACAAAGCTACTATCGCCATCAGATCGGATGATCTTCAAAGAACTTGGAAAGTCTTCTTCAACTGTTTTTGTCCACTCCTTAAGCTTGGAAATGGCTTCTTCTTTATGCTTGAGTGAATAAACCCGTGTGTATCTAGTGAAGTCATCTACAATCAGGAAGAAGTAAATTGACCCACTTAGAGAAGGTGTACTCATTGGTCCACGAATGTCAATATGGACTAATGCTAAGGGTTTATTTGTAGAAATGGATGCTTCTTTAGGCAAAGAGAAAGTTGTTTGCTTGTCACATGCTTTGCAATTCAATTCCACTTATGCGATCCTGGGTAGACCTTTGACAAGATGATTGGAAGAGATCTTAGCTAAGCAAGAGCTATGTCCAAATCTACAATGCCACAAGTTGAGACTTGAATCCTTGGCCATAAAACTTGAAAGCTTGTAGAGACCCTTATATTCACATCCTTGAGCTATCACTTCATTGGATTCACGATCAATGACTTGAACTTTGTTGTGATCGAACTCAACCGTCATGTTGCACTTTGTGATGGCTTTGACTGAAAGAAGATTCTTACAGAGGCTTGGTACATAAAGAACATCTTTTAATGACTTGGTCTCACCTTCAGAGTTGATGACTTGAACTTTTCCTCTTCCTTGGATTTCAATGCATTTGTTGTCTCCAAGGTAAACTTGTCCTTGATGCTCTTCAAACTCACGAAAATAATATTGTCATGGCACATGTGGGATGAAATACCACTATAAAAAATCCATTCTTTCTTGGGAGTGGTTGTCACAAGTGCTTTGTGTTCACTTGTGAAAAATAAATCTTCACTTGTGCAGTGAGAATGATGTTCACTGTTGGAATTAGACTTAGACTTGTCCTGGTTCTTTTTCTTGAAGCAATATTTTTCAATGTGGCCAGGCTTGCCACAAAAGTTGCAAGTGAATTTCTTCGATGAATTATGCGATCCTTGCTTAGATCCATTGCTAGCCTGATGACTTATGGTTTTGCCCTTATTGAATGGGCCTTTGGCCTTCATGGCAGATTCCTGGGAGGAAGTCGATTTGGCTAGCGAGTCGTGAAGAAGCAATAGTCGACGAACCTCTCCCCAAGATAAGACTTGGACACGATTATACAAAGTTGTGACAAATGTCTCGTAAGACTTAGGTAACTTGTTGAGAAGCCGAATGGCCATGACTTCACTAGAGATCTGCCTACCACAAAGTGCTAATTTACGCTGGTAGTCCTCAAATTCGGCTATGACCTTGGTAATTGTGTCGTGTGGCCTAATGGCCAAATTATGAAACTCGGCCTCTAATGCATATATCTTCGAAGGGTCTTGTCTTCATACAAAGCGGCTAACGTATCCCAAGCATCCTTGGACGTCTTACAGGCCATGATATGTCCTTTTGTCAATTCGTCGCAGGCAAGTAATAGCTCACCTAAAGCTCATTTTTCCTTGACATTCCACACATGCCAATTGTCTAAGTTGGTATCCCTAGTGGGTTCGAGGTCTGACCCGTCTACTACCTCATGCAGGAGATTCGTGTAGAGATAGATGCGCATGACATCTTTCCATAGATTGTAATTTTGTCCATTGAGGCATTCATCCTTTGGCATAAAAATAGGGGTGAAAGAGGGTAAGAAGTTAGCCATAGATGATGAGCTACTTTTACTTTTGGTCATTACAAAGCTTTGGAGAGAAAGTGTTTAGAAACACTATCAAAATCTTTGCCAAACACACACACTTTGAAGATGAAGTGTTTAGAAACACTATCAAAATCTTCGCCAAATGCACACGCTTTGAAGATGGTGTTTAGAAACACTACCAAAATCTCTTGCCAAAAACGCTGCTTCAAAATAATTGCATAGCTTGAAATGAAAAACTGGACACTACACTTAAAAGTCTTGGCGAGAGGAGAGGGCTTAGATTAGCGTGTTGCACACCGATGGAGCCTTAGAGTAGGCTTGGGAACTTAAGAAACTTTGTGGGTGGGCTTAGAGTAGCCTTCAACCCACAAAAGTGCACACACACAATACTTTTCTTCTTATATTTTGAGTGTACAAAGATAGAGGCACTTAGTGCCTTGAGTATGCCACAATAGAGTGGTGGTACCCATGAGAATTATATGATCCTTTATAATGTGGCTTAAAATGAGATAAGCATTTATACACAAATCGTCCAAGTGAGCCAACTATCTCTGATCTAATGCTAGTTTGCCACTACTTCTTTACAACTACATGACCCATCAGCTTTACGGTGTGTATGAGGCTGCAAGCTTTTGGGGGCCCAAATATAGATCCTACAGCTTGGGAAGACAAGAAATGCAAAGGAGAATCCCGTTTTCCTCCACAGGTTCGTATTAGAGTTTGAAAATTAGCCAAGCCATTGGAGGAAGATTCTTTTCGATTTGTTCTTTATCATTATGATGGCCCAAAGTTTTGACTTCAGCTGTCAGTTCTAGAGACTCTGACGCATCAATAAGGCGCTGTTTGGAAAGAAGCCAATTTTGTCCCTGAAAGGTTGTGGGCTTGTCAGAGAAAACTGGAGAAAATGACCTCGTTCTTAGTAGAATGATATTCGATGTACATGTTGTGAATTGGCTGTAATTGATAGCACATCATCACGTAGTGACAAACTAGCCCAGTACACATCATAGTGCTCTAGCTTCATAAAAAAAAATCAAGGTGCGCTGCGCTACTGCAGTGCAAAGCTCGAGTTTGCTACAAAGAGGCATGCCGAAGGAAAAGCTACATCTGTGCTGTAGAGAGTTTGTGCTATAGAGATCAAAAGATCACGTGTGATCTTCCTTAGGTCGACTCCAGATGCTGCAGTAACTAGTTTGCGCATCTTGCAGAGAAAACAAGCATTTATTGTAGAGAAAATTCATCCACAAGTCCACTTTGTACTACATCGAGGATGAGAAAAGTTTCTCTCTCTCTCTCTCTTATGTACACAACCCGTAGTAGGAGCTAGAGGAGGTGCAGTGATTTGTTGATTACAGAAATTGTCGCCTTCTTGCCGATGTAGTGCACCTTGCTCTATTACAGATTTAAATCAAGCAGTAGTTCATCTTCTCTATGTGAGCTTAAGCTCAGTATGAGGTGGAGATGAGGGGGCTGCTCAAGAAAGCACATGATCTGTCGATTCTCCAAGCGTAGAGGGGAAACTAATCAGAGTGTGAGTCAGAGAACCTGCGTCTCCAATTCGGCTTCCTTCCGCATCATATAGGCGTTTCTCTGCAAATGTGAAGGGCAAGAAAGCAGAAGCGACAATTGATTCATCCCCTTTCGACACAACAGGAGCTAGCAGATACTCGATATGTTATCAGTGCGGATCCAAAAAGTGTGGGCTTGATGTTCTCTGATTTGGACTTCAACTTGGGCTTTGGAATTAGAGTAGAGCTCCTTCTCTCTCTCTCTGTTGTATATTATTGAACAATGTATTGTTAAAGTGTTAATATATTAATATGTTTTTGATGTTTTTGATATAGCATCTGAAGGTTCGTGAGGAGCGTGCAAGGCGTGAAAGGGCGGACATCAATAATCCGAATAATTATTATTTAGCTTGTAAATAAACCTGCGTAGAAGGTTCTATTGTTAGAAAAGTAATGGTTAGAATAAGGGTCGTTATAGACCGTAGTTTCTGTTATTGAAAGTAATGGCTTTCTGTAAAAGTTACCAACTTTTAGTTTCACGCCTGCTTTTCGAAGCCGCCCTCATGTAACTGCTATTTTCGACGTAATCAAAAGTCCTATAAATACATGCACTCTGTGGACTGTCGAAACAGAGTGCATGGGGGGAGATTGCACCCAATACTGCGTTCTGTCTCGTCTCTTGTTGCGTCTATTCTCTGTGTGTTTTCTGTGCTCGTAATCTCTGTATGCGCGTAAGCAAGATCCTGACAACAGTGGTATCAGAGCTCTGCACGCGTCAATACAGAGGGTTCTGTTCTCTGTTCTCTGTTCGCGATTCCGATTCCATCTCCATCTCCGGTTTCTGTTTCTGTTTCAGTTTCGGTTTCTGTTTCTACTTCTGTTCCTGTTCCAGAACCTACGTTTTCACCTACGTTTTCACCTACGTTTACTCCTACGTTTACTCCTTCGGCTTACTCCAAGGCGTCGACTAAGGCAAAGAACTTAGGCAATAACTTAGGCAATACAGGTTTAGAGTCCCTAAGGTAGGAGGATTTGAACCCACAACCTCCTACTTTCAAGGGAAGTACTTTGACCACTCCACCATCTCTTGGAGTTGTACTCAAGTCTCTCTCTCTCTTTCTTTGGTACTTGTGCAAGGTGCTCGCGGCAATTTCAAGGATGGACTCAACAAAGAATTAAGTGTAACTTTCAATCCTTAGGTCGGATTGAGGCATGTAATATACCGTTGGAAAGCTCTCGGAACGAACTTTCCAATGAGCTAGCTTGCAAGGGTGAAATCCTTGGTCATATTTGGGTGGCACTTGATTGAGTGTTCAAGATACCAAGCAAGGTTGAGAACACGGGATCGAGACACCAAGGTTGCAAACAAGAAGGTTCAAGACACCAAGGGTGAGAGCAAGGGTCCAAGAGCACCATGGAGAATCACAGTAATTCACCTTTACCTGGAGTCTCATTCGAGCAAGAGTTAGAGATTATGAACCAAGAACTTCACGCACTTCAACAAACCATACAAGGACGTTATGCTATGCTTCAATTCGACGGACGAAAAGATGGCCGCTTTGTCTTATCATGGCTATCCCTATTCAACGATTTCTTTTCCGATGGGTTATATTCAGAAAATCAAAAAATTGAGTTTGCCACCAATTATTTGGTAGGACGAGCGCAGTTATGGTGGAATGATCTTTCTCGTCGTGCAGATTGTCCACGCACCTGGAAGGCTTTTCAAGAAGAGTTTAAAGATTCATTCTTACCCTTACAGTTTACCTTACCTGTTTGATAATTGTGATGTATTTACATATTGAATTTAGTCTATAGGAGCATATTACCTTTAATTTTTGAGATTTTGTTTTACTGCTATGGAAAGATATCTCCAATCTCTTTATAGAGTAGCTATCACATATCTTTTGAGCTTCTCTTCCAAGATCAAAAGAATTTGGACTTTACCCATTCATCCTGAAGGCATATTGTCCTGCTATTATGATAAAGGGGTGGATCATCTTCAGCACCTGCACACATCGGCAAATTACTTTGTAACCATCCAGATACGTTTCTTGTCAATTTATATGCATAGTTGTCTTCTTTTTGCATCCACTTACATTTTGAACATGCATGTTTTGCATCATACATGGAATATACGCATCGTTTAAACATGGTTTGTCTTGTATGGTACATGAATTCTTATTGCAGGGACAGGTATGTATTTTATTGCAGGTTAGCGAGGAGGAAAAAAAAAATACATATGTCAGGGTGTGTAATCCCCTTTTGGTCTCTTTATGTATCATGGAAATTGTTTGTCGGAAATTTTTCGGTTTTCAAAATCACGCCGTTATGCTGCCGAAATTTTTACAAAATTCATATGCACATGCATTCAAGTATAAATTCCTGATTAGAAAATTCATTATTATTTTATCATATCTAGATATTCATTTTTGTCATCACTTTTGGATTACATTTTTTTACTTAATTTCTGCATATCATACACAAACACATTAATGTAACAGCTCCATGAACATTTCCATGCATGTATTTTTACATGGCACATGCCTATTTTCTTTATTCAGTGATGAAACATGTGACTGGCCATCCATGTTTATTCTTTTATCACCTGAGGTCAGTTGCTTGTTCAACTGAAGGGCATGTTATACCTTATGGAAAATGTTGAACAATGCATTGTTAAATTGTAACATGGAATATGTTAGCCAATGCATTGTTGGATTGAAATATGGAATAGCCAATGCATTGTTGAATTGTAACATGGAATATGTTAGGCAATGCATTGTTGGATTGAAATATCCAATGCCAATGCATTGTTGGATTGTAACATGACATATGTTGGCCAATGCATTGTTGGATTGTAACAGTAATATGGAATATGTTGAACACTGCATTATAATTGTTAGAGTGTTGCATTATTTTATCAACTGTAACATGGAATATGTTAGCCAATGCATTGTTGGATTGAAATATGGAATAGCCAATGCATTGTTGAATTGTAACATGGAATATGTTAGCCAATGCATTGTTGGATTGAAATATCGAATGCCAATGCATTGTTGGATTGTAACATGACATATGTTGGCCAATGCATTGTTGGATTGTAACAGTAATATGGAATATGTTGAACACTGCATTATAATTGTTAGAGTGTTGCATTATTTTATCAACTGAGGTCAGTTGCTTGTCAACTGAGAGCCATGTTGTATATTATTGAACAATGTATTGTTAAAGTGTTAATATATTAATATGTTTTTGATGTTTTTGATATAGCAGCTGAAGGTTCGTGAGGAGCGTGCAAGGCGTGAAAGGGCGGACATCAATAATCCGAATAATTATTATTTAGCTTGTAAATAAACCTGCGTAGAAGGTTCTATTGTTAGAAAAGTAATGGTTAGAATAAGGGTCGTTATAGACCGTAGTTTCTGTTATTGAAAGTAATGGCTTTCTGTAAAAGTTACCAACTTTTAGTTTCACGCCTGCTTTTCGAAGCCGCCCTCATGTAACCACTATTTTCGACGTAATCAAAAGTCCTATAAATACATGCACTCTGTGGACTGTCGGAACAGAGTGCATGGGGGGAGATTGCACCCAATACTGCGTTCTGTCTCGTCTCTTGTTGCGTCTATTCTCTGTGTGTTTTCTGTGCTCGTAATCTCTGTATGCGCGTAAGCAAGATCCTGACAACACTCTCTCTCCCCCCCCCCGGGCAGAAGCGCGGCCACCAGTTCTCTTGCAATACTGCAGGATTATGCTATCTTCTCTGCACGTGGAGGACGTTTCTGGAGACTAACAATATGTCGAAGTTCCAACTGTGTTCAAAGGCGCCTTGTTGCTGCTATCCCGTGGCTTACGACTATAATCTACCTACCGATTGGAGGAAGTAGCTCGTGTTGCTGACGAGCATCCCGATCACTGGAATGCAGAAGTACAGTAAAAGGATCTATGATTATCGGTAGGTTGGATTTGAAAGAGGCAAGGGAGAACGGTCATTGCCGAGGATAGTGGATTCTCAGCCAATGCGCAGTCCTCTCCACTGCCGTTTGCAGGCTGTTCGTCCCCCGCTTGCAATGGGGGCCTTCAGGGATGAAAACAATCCTTGCACTGGATCTTTCTTGGCTAGCAGGATGGTTGGAGGTTTCATGGGCATCTTCATCCTCACAACTTCAGAATGACCGATTAGATGGTAGTTATGGAGCACAACTGCTGTTCCTATCTTTGTGGATAGATCAACAGAGACTAAGTCCAAAACACATGCAACCGAATCCAGATCGATCAAATGGCTCCACCATAGTGTTTATGAACACTAAATAACATGAGACCTATTATGAAATCACAAAAAAAAGGATGGATATGCTCGAGAATGGAGCGCAAAAATGATAGAATAAGGGTGGAAGGGTGGGAAAATGGGGGTAACGAGTGTACAAAATGATGAAGGAAAGTGGGTGGGAGGGTGGGCAAATGGGCAAAATGAATCCCAAAAACTGATGGCAAAAGGCCTCTCTCAATGAGGAGAAAGCACGCCACCAAAATGAAGCACCACGACCACCAAAACAAACACCAAACATACCACCAAGACCTCCACCTATCACTCTGATACCATGTAGAGAGTACGCATGCGGAAGCAAAATGAAAAGTAAAGTACTCTCACAAAACAAAGAATGTGTGAGACACAAAATGAGTAGACCATGAAATGGGTAAACTCATGTGGATTAGAAATGAGGTTGCCAAGCGCATGGAGTAGGCTCCTCAAGCTTCTAACCAAGTACAAATGAGGGGAGAGGCCCTCCTTATATAGATTTGGGAGGGGCTCTCAAAAGTACATCATATGTGGGATCAGTCTCCTGAAAGGAGAATGAATACAACTGGTAGAAGCACATGGCAAGGTACCCAAATACAAAGGAAATACAATATGAAATGGAAATAGACTAGAAATGGAGTGCCTCCTGGATACAAAATGGAGATGCACTCATGCGGATACAAATGTAGATGAAGTACGAGCAATCATGTCATCAACATAAACCTATTATCACTCCTATGGAGACAGGCTTACGATAGAGTCTTCATGATGCTAGAGATGCATTTGATGCTGTTCTCTATCAGTAGGATCTTGGATGCTTGATTTAATTATGCTTTACTCGGCTAGATATTCAATTTGATATCTCACAGATGAGAAAATTTATGCACTGCCTAGGTGTCAAGCATTGACAAGTGGTTAAGCACATCTTTCGCTACTTGAGTGGTACCCAACTACTTGGATTGTTTTATCCCAAGGGGGGATCACTACCGCTAGATTTACATGCTTTTTCTGACTCTGATTGGGCTCGTCGCTACAACACTCATGTGTCCACAAGTGGATTTCGCTTCATGCTTGGTAGCTCATGTATATCTTGGTTGAGCAAGAAGCAGCCTACTGTGGCCACTTCCAATTGTGAGGTTGAGTATAGGGAAGCTTTCACAACTGTCGAGTGTGTGTGGCTCAGATGCCTTATGCTGATTTGGGTGTTGGTAAGTCTTCTACCACCACCATCTTCACTGACAGTCAAAGTGCATTGGCAATTGGGAGGAACCCTGTGTTTCATGCTTGCATTAAGCATATTGAGGTGCATTATCATTATGTGAAGGAGAGGTTCCCTATTGGAGAGATCATCTTGGCATATGTGCCCATTCTGGAGAACATTGTAGACCTTTTCACAAAGGCTCTACCTAGGGAGAAGTTTGAAGCTTTCCGCAAAGCTTTGGGCTCACTTCCTTTGGTGGATTGATTCCACATAGTCTGGTACTTATACATGAGTGCTAGATCCTTGTTCATCGCATCATTCCTAGGGGGTATTGTTGATATATCTAGGTAGTGATGTCTGTGAACACACAAAGACCACCTATAGCCCTAAGGGTTACTTATCTTTGTACATTCCAGTGGTAACACATTGAGTATTGTGTGTTGTGCTCCAAGATTCTTCATCTTCCTTGTGTTGTTCACATGCTTCCATAGACCTCGAACTCCAACAAAATTAACAATGGCCTAGCGAGAATGACACAATGCCCAAGGAGGTTGGGCAATGGTAATCCATCTACAACTTTTTGGATACTAATATTTAGTTACAGCATGAAGAGATACATTAATTGCATGCTCTTTTGGATACAATTTGACTAACAATGATCATCAAATCAAACATTTAAAGTGATATTTGAGAAACCAAGATACTGCCAACCATAATTACATGCTCCACAAGTCAAAAATAAAAAACAAGTAAATGTGTCTCTCAATAAGGTTATTGAGGACTTATAAGCATAAGTAGGTACTTTCTTACTGCTTGAGAAGCAAGTCACGTGATGCTAGTTTAATTTTGTAGAAGAGATAGAAAACCAACTCAAACCATGTGGAGGCAAAGCTATACTTCTAATAGTGTAACAACAAATCCAACAATATGAGGAAAAAATTTAATTAGATGAGAAAGTCTTACAAAACGTTTGAGCTTAGTTGGTAGTACACTAGATTAGCAAAGTTAAAGCTTGGAAAGGGCTAATCATTGACCATTTTGAGGAAGATGGAGATGTTGTAGGCCAAGATAGCTAGATTACTATGGGTTTCAGTCCTCTTGCATGTCAATGATTGTCATCAAGGCAACATCATTTTATTTGCTATTTTACTATAGTTATAATAGCCATAAAGAATATACCATTAAGGTCTACTAACACTTCAATACGGATTGGATATGGTTCCCATAAGAATCATTGAAACTAAGTTTCTATAGTAATCCAATGGTATTTGATTCTATACGTTTTTTAGATGTATGTGTTCATTTTCTTTGGTGTCTTTGAGTGGGAGTTTCATATTCTATGTGTGTATACTTCTTTGTGTGGATGTGTGATGTTATTGTGATCACAATATAGCAAGTGATAATTAATCCATGAAGTGACATTATGTAGGTGATGGTTACTTTGTTGAAGTTAACTCTATGTGAGTGAACTAACGGTGGTGTAATTCTATGATTTTAGAGATAGTGTAGTACTATAATGTATGTAACTATGTATGTGAACATAAAGTATTATTCTGAGTAGAATTCCATGTTCCCAAAACCAAATCTAGATTTTGGTAGCACAGTCTAGTTCCTAGAATATCCATCATTTTGGGGAGATATGAGATACAAATATTTGATTCAATAGGCAATGCATCAAGTATACTTTGGAAGTGAATTTGGAATCATAATTACTCACTATCCTTCTAGGTATCAAATGTAACTCGAAATCACTTTGAGGAAGAGAATTGACTTGTTGATTTATTTGCATATATTCTTTAACAATATCAAATGATATGTCTTGGTGGGGTACCTACAAGATTCCTATAAAAGAAGCCCATAATTATGGTCAACCATTTAGTTTATCAAATCTAAGCTTGAGATAAGGATTCTTTTGATTGGATTTATTAAATGCAAATTAAGAAATTATTGGTAATTTTTTACCTCATTATTGAATCATTTCCGATGGTAGGTCTTGTTGAAGAATCAATCACAAATTGGATATAAAGTTGAAGGTTAAAGTCTAAGAAGAAAAGCACATGCCTATGTGAAGGGACACTTTCACACATGTACTATGTTTGTAAAGTTAGAACTTTAGTTCTAGAATTTTCAAAAGTCACGAGATTGAGAAAATATATATAAGTTTGTCTCTATCAACAGATGCATAGAGAATGTGAGAATGAGAGGTTGAGATCTAGAGCTCATTTTTTATGACCGTGAAACATTCGGGTTTCTCTAAGTAAGAAAGCACTTGTAAATTTATGAGTTTTTCATAGCTATGAGAAGAACTAATTAAAGTTCTCTGTATGAGACTCTCTCTTCCATCTCTAGACTTTGCCTACTGTGTAATGATCTCCAAAGTTCATGTTTCCCAAGTAAGTCGATGCATGGCATCATGACCAAGCTGATAAGTCATTGTTTTATCTATATGCTTCAACCAGTGGTGTAAAGTTTTTCAAAATGAGGAGGTTCTTAGATCAACTCGATGCCTAGCATCAAGTTGTAGTTGATAACTCTTTATTTACTATGCATATGATTCACTTGATGATTTCATGCTTAAAGATATGAGGTTTTATGTGGGAAGTTGATGCTCGACATCAAATTCCTGTTGAAAAGTCCACTTTTATGTAGCAAGTCGATGCTATGCATCCAATTTCCAGTATAGGGACATGTTTTTTGCTTAAAGAGGAAAGGTTTCCTATTTTGGTAGCTCACATAGGGTAAACTTGTGAAGGTCATAACTTGCTTGGTGTGTAGGGCAAAGTTTTTAGCAAATAATAGCTTGTTGGAAAGATCTTCTTTTCTATGTTCATCCACCAGAAGATCTTGAAAAAATAATATTTGTGCTAAGAGAAATAAGAAAAAGAGTGAAGTTTTAGTGACTATATTTATAGCCTCAACCCAAAGATAATTTGGACAATTCTTCTCCTTCAGCATAGCTCTAGAAAATTCAACCAAAGTCCTGTTTCTTCTTTCTGCTACACCATTTTGTTGTGGTGTATACCTGCAGGTGGTTATTTCTCTCTTAATACCTGCATTCCAAAGATAATCATTGAACTCTTGGGAGAATTATTCTCCCCCTCCATCAGACCTCAGTCTCTTAAGCTTTTGACCTGTGATTCTCTTTGTGTATGCATGAAAATGCTTAAAAGCTCCAAATACTTCTGATCTTTCCTTCAAAACATATAAAGTTATCCATCTTGTAGCATCATCAATGAAAATAACATATTACCTTGAGCCAATGACAGATCCTTCTTTTTGTTGGTCCCCATATATCTGTATGAATGAGCTCTAGTACTCCATCATGTTTGAATCCTTTCTTTTGAAAAGGTAACATGTATGCTTTTCCCATCTGACATGCTTCACATTTATAAATCATATGTCAACTGTGCACATTTGGTAATCCTAGTATAGAGTGATTTGCAACCAAAGCTTTAATTCCTCTTTCATTGAAATGACCTAATCTCTTATGCTAGAGATCAAGTTCTGTAATCACTCCTTCACCATGTGTGAGCAAAGCTTGAACAATGTTCCCTTGCACTCTTAAAGTAAAGATTCTACCTTCTTTCTTACCACAAATAATTTGATTATATCCATTCTCTAGATCTTCAACAAATACTCCTTCATTTGTAAACCTGACTTGAAAACCGTTTTCAACTATCTATCCCACACTAGTCAAGTTTTTAGGTATTGTGGCAACATACAAAACATTGGTTAGCAAATCTACTCCACTCATGCATTTCAATTTTCCAATTGAATGTACACTAGGTTTTGTATTATCACCTCTTTGAACGATATGACTAGAAATGCCTTTTTCCAATTCTGACATCAATTCTATGTTTCTTGGAAAATGATTAGAACATCCAGAGCCAATGTAAAATACCTTTAGATCTTCTTTATTTGATGTGCCAATTGAATTCATCATCAATGATGTATGACTTTCATTCTATGTGTCATTTGCATAATTGTACTAGCTGGCGTTGTAGGATTGATTCTTTCCCCAACTTCTTCCTCCACCTCTACCATAGCCTCCTCTTTGATTTTGCCTACTTCTCTGAGAATAATTTTAAATCTGTTGAAGAAGTTTGGTATGGAAAATTGCACTAAGAAGTTTCAACTCTACTTGAAGTCAATCACAAGCTCAATAAATATGATGGTGTCAAATATAAAGATATGAGGAAGTATCAATATCTTGTGGGTAGTTTGATTTATGCTACACTAACAAGACCTGATCTTAGTTATGCAGTGGGAGTTCTATCAAAATTCATGCATTGTCCAAAGGATCTGCAAGAGAATGACAATTACGGCCACCACATGCTAGAGAGATGACTCTCCTCATAACCAAATGCCTCTATATATAGCTCTCTCCAGGGGACTGCCTTCTTGGGCAGGTGGATACTAGCCAGCCATGTGTCGGCCACGTAAATGCATGTGCACCAAGTGTCCCAATCAACTCGAGTTAACTCAAGTGGATGGTTCTAGAAGGCTCTAGATCTCTTTGGGAAAAATATTCTCCCCATGTCCTCCATGGGGATTGAACCCAAGACCTCCTCCTTCACATCCTTGAGACTTAACCACTAAGCTAAGTGGACCACGTGTTCACAAGAGCACAATACCTCCTAGTAAGTCTAAAATCATCTTTGTTCATACACACAGATGAACAAACAGTGTCCGATTTTTGATCTGTCTGAACCGGCGAGATCCCTAGATCATAAACTTGCTTTATTACATTCTTCCCCCTTTGGAAAAATATTTTTGTCCTAAAAAATGGAGCTATATACATACTATAGGCAACCCCCGAGCCTCATGTTCTGAAACTGAAAGAACATGGTCATGTTCTAGAACTCGAAGAACATGTCTCATCTCTGTGGTGGCGTCCCTGTCCAAATGATTCAAAACACTGTCTCATTTTTCACTTTGATGAACTAGACAAAGTACAAACTAGTGAAAGAATAATAAGGGTGGATGTAAACACATCCCTAGCCAATTCACAGTTTCTGGATGTGCGATCTAGGCACAAACATGTGAACTAGGTGGATTCAAATTACTAGTCCATTTCTAGGCATAACTGGTGCATGGATTTAGTAATGAAGGTGGGATTCTTATCCCTTGCAAGACTTTGAGAACTCTTGATTCACTTGAATTTGTTTTGGAGAACTTGAAATTGGTTGTCCTAAACATCTAACTTAGATGTTTGTACAATGGTTTACTTTGATCCAACAGTTACTTGATTTTTTCACCCGACTAGAGGACTACTTTGTCCTAATGAGTTTAAAAATCCTATGTAAACTGTAAGAGAAAGTTACCATTTTCTTTGATTCAACCATACTATAACTTGCCCAATACAAATTCGCAATGAAATTTGTCCAACTTAGGATACTTTTCTCAAAGACTTGTTTGTAGCTAAAAGTTCTTGGGAATTGTCAATCTTTTATATTCTAGAGTATACCGGACTCTAAGAAATCTTTCATGCTATAACTTGAAGCAAACTCAATAAATAAGTCCACTTAGACTTATTAACATTGAAAAGGTTCTATAATATCTTTCTAGGATGTTCAATTTATTTATCTAGTTCTAACCACCTAACTCTAGTCTTTTGCAAAAGGAATCAGATACCATATCTGAGCCAATTCCAAAAGATTTGGAAAGCGGAAAGAAATAACGAAAACTCTGTACAACCAATTCAAACTTCGAAGATATGTAAGCTCGCTATGAGTCAAAGTCTAGATGACTCAGGACCTTAACTTCTCAAAGATTTGTTTCAACATGGTATTGAATCATTCTATTTTTAAGAGAAATAAACTGGATTCTCAAAAAGATTCAAAGCAAGTCCAAAAACATCATCCAACCACAAGATACTAGTGTGGTAACCAATATCAGTGTGTCCACCCATTGAGGTTCTATTGATGAGTTTTGTATTCAAATAATGCTTCACTTGAGACTAAGTTCAGGTCATATTCAATCCTTTTGACTCCTTACTGGAATGCAATTCTTGTGCATTTCTTTGAGTCAAAAGAGTGAACTCACCAAGTTACACTAGGAACTTGATGCTTGACTTAGTCAAAAAGATCAATTCAAAATCAAAGTCCAACTGTTTCAGAAATTTATCAAATAATTTTGAATTAACAACACTTTATCTTGAAGTGTTTCAAGAAGATCTTGGAAGTTACTTACTTCATATCTTCTGTTTCCTTCATCTTGAAGTTATCTTGAAATATCTTGAGATACTACTTTTATCCTCCTTGAATTTAAACTTCTTCTTAGGAGTTTTAATTCCCTTGAGGATCAAACTTAACTTTAAGATCCAATCTAGGACTAAAAGATAATCATCATCCACGGTCTGATGTCCATACCATCTTTCCTACATCAATCTGAGTATAAAATCTGGTGTCCCATACCACCCTATTTTATATTCACATTAATGTATTGGTGATATTTATCTTAAAGTCTAAACATCTCTTGATAGAGTACCTTCTTTCTTCAATTCTAAATGAGAATTTTGAAGTTTCAGGCATTACCTTTAACTTGATATTCTAGGTTTTGATCCCTTCACATGATCGTGTCACGATCTTGTGCTTTCCTTGAGGAATTTGAAAACCTTATGATGGAGCATCCATCCTTCTTTGCTAGGGTTTTCAAATGAAAACCAATCAGAATTCCAAGTACTTGAATTTTCACAAATTCAAGTTCAATTGGTTTATCCTTGACCAATTTGTAGTGACAAGAGTTGTTAACTTCTTGTCTTTAGATTCCTTTCTTACTTATCTTGAATTTTCACAAATTGAAGTTCAATTGGTTTATCCTTGACCAATTTTTAGTGACAAGAGCTGTTAACTTCTTGTCTGTAGATTCCTTTCTTACTTATGCTTTAGGTACCTACCTCGGCCGGGACTTTTATAGGAATCTCTCTACTGCCTAAGTCTAAGCATCTGCTCATGCTCTCTAGATTTGTACCAAAAACTCTTTAAGGATAGGCAAACATTTATGTTTTACCATCCACAAACTTAAGTACCGTCTTCACGGTTGCAGACTACATTCTTGGAATTTCTTCTCCCTGTTCAAACTTGGAACATATTACTCTTTTCACAAATTTCCATTGGATAAATGGAACTTGAGTGAATAAATCCCAAAAGGAATTTTATTGTCAATGCTTGGGAAATCTATAAAGTATTTCCAACCGCATGTTCTTGGACAACCATGGCCAAGCTTGATCAAGTTTAGTTGATCTTGTGACTAAAATAAAGACTTAGTCTTTATTTTTAAGATCTCCAGAACTATCAAAAAGCTTTTTTGCTTACCCGGGGGAGTTTTATAGAGATTTTTACCCAACTTAAGTCCAGGTGATCAAACATGGATGCCTCTCAGATTTCAAAGCTAAGAATCTTTGATATCCCTTTAGGTTATATCAATATTTGGACTTAATTACCAATACTAGTGGTTTTGGGAATTACTGGGAACTACTTGCTATTAGACTTTTCTTGAAAGATTCTATTCTCCCATCTAGGGAGATTTTTCTTTCAAGAACTTTAGATTCCTGTCAAGGAATTAGTAACACTAAGCCAATGATTCATCTTGGAATCCTTAGTTTCACTGGAATCTTCTCTCTAGAAGAAATATTGACTATTGAACAAAACCAAGACTTAAGGCTTTATTGCTTGTCCAAAAGATATTTCTTTTTAATCTAAGGATATAGTTAACCAGACTATTTTCTTTGTTGGCTTATCTTTAGGAAGTAGCTTAATTCCTAAAGATTACTATGATATTCTTTTAGGAAAATATCTTGATTCCTAAAGATTACTTGGGTTTCTTATTTAAACTCGAATTAGCTTAAACAAAACCAAACATACCTTGGGTTTCTTATTTAAACTCGAATTAGCTTAAACAAAACCAAACATACCTTGGGTTTTATACACCTTTTATCATTCCTTGGTCCATATATTATGAATTTATGTGTATTTTGGGAAGACTTCATGAATCAACTAAGATCCTCTACTTGGAACGTCTACCTTCCCTAAAATAAATTCATCTCGAACATGGTAGGAGAATGATCTTACGTGTGGAATAGAAGGCTTGACTATTTCATTTTTAGTGTTTCTCTTTTAGGAAATATCTCAATTCCTAAAAGTCACTTACCAAGGTTTCTTCGAATCTTGAAACCTCAAAGAAACTTCTTAGTACTTTTGAAATCTTTTAAATAGAAGAGTGCTTCCAAAGTTTCCATGTTTTCATGGCCCTATGCATCATTACCAGAGATGCAAAACATGAAGGAAACACAAATCTATTGAACTTCAAAGTTCAATTTGTATCTAAGTTCATCGATTTGGTTATTGAGTTCCATGGAATCGAAGAGTGCTCATGGAACTTGGAAATATAGCTGAAGTTATCATCCAATCTTGGGATGCTTGAGAAGTTACGTAAATTACATAACTAATCAACTAAAGCTTATCCGCATGGCTTTCTAAATATCACCAATACTTAGAGTAATCATTGTAAGCTTATCTTCATGATGCCCTAAGTACATCCGGGACTTAGATTCAGCATACATCGCAAAAGGTTTGCAAGTAATTAAATTTGCTTGGTCATCAAGAAAATTTAAAACTTAGCTTTCTCCTAGTGCCTACTTATACCTAGTAAGACATCAAACATACTTAATTGTCATTAACTATTTGTCTTTGATAGCAGAGTATCAACTTGGGAAGGAATCGACTAATTACTTGAGCTGCAAACTAGAACTTGCATGTCTTTGCAATTAACGAGTCCTATGTCTTCCCTAATGTCAAACCGTGAGCTTTATAAAGTAAGCTAAATACTAAGAGAGTACATTTTCATATCTACTTGCAAACAACGTCCCGTACTATCATGAAAATGCATGTGTCTACATGCAAATGCATATACTCACATGCGTATGCATGCATGTTCTTTGCATGCCCAAAAAATAATGCAACAATCATGCATGAGCTTGATGCATGTCTTTTCCTTGTACTAAGAATGTATATCATGCAATCTTGATGCATGTATATCCTTTCCTTTGTCCTAATGCACTATGATATAAAAACATATCCTTGTGGTGCAATAAAAACCTTACTCAATGGAAAGGAAATCTGGAATTAAACTACCAAAATACATTCTTTGATGCACAATGATTCTTTTTTTAAACCAAGTCTTTCCTGAATGCAAACTAATGCTTGGAATGAGAAGTGGATTTTTTCATTATCCTAATCTAGACTTAATCGATTGAAATCTTGGCTATTTCAACGTGCATCTAGGATTAAGTGTAGAATAATGAAAACAAGATAAATCAAGCATTAAGACCAAGTAGAAACTGGAAAATACTTAGCTTTGATCATAGCTTTGTCCATCCTCTGATTCTCGAGAAGAGCCATCTTCCATCCTTGAAGACCGTTTCTTCTTCTTGTCCTCTCCTTTGAAGAAATGAAGCCTTTGTATTAGCCCATCCTTTGCATTCAAATGATGTATGGATGATGCTTCAAGTGAACTTTTGGATGCTGCCTTGAAGAATAACATTAGGGGGTGCATACGATCATCTAAGCTATCTCCGAAGTCTTCTATGACGCCCATATGATGACTGAAGAAAGAACAAATAGGTAATGAAAGTCCCTATGTTGTAGGCTTGCATCTCCTTGAAGGATCACGATATGCACTCCTCAATGTTGAAGCCAGGTCGTCAGTTCTAGAGGTAAGTATCTTTGTATATATGATGTCAATAAACATCGTATATAACATGGAATGTTCCCCATAAAAGGTCACAAGCTTGAGTCTCATGGCATGTCCTGGATGGCCTCCAAAGGCTACCTCTCCCACTGTATATTGGATTCCTAAAAGTGAAACTGAAATAGATTTAAGCGACCAATACACTTCGTCTTTTGTGATAGGAGATCATGCTCTAGATAGCGCTGTCGCGGGTTCGATCCCTAAATCCTAGCACCTGAAATTCATGTCCTATTTTGCTTATCAAGTAGTGTAACACGAGAATAGAAGAGAGATCTGTTACTGTGCACATAGAATTAAAGATTCTTGAAGGAAAGGTCGCCAGTTTGAGCCCGATCAAGTGCCTTTTTTGTTGCATACGTGTACAACAACACCTCAATCCGGTTGATATACTAGTTATAGTAGCGTCACCCACTCTTCACCACCTAGGGATTGTGTGTTCGATTCCACTAGGAATAACATCTGATGTTTTCTTTTGGCTTGATCTGTAGACTCCTACAACGCACAAAAATGCCTTCTGAATTTCTATTGTACATACACGATGAAAATCTGCTACACTAATTTGTTGGTGCACACCAATCACCAATTGAAGTTTGGAAGACAAAAAGATGGAGATAAGATCAAGTCTTGAAGCAAAGAAGGTGGTTACATTCACAGGATGAATGATATGTACACATATGTACATAAGTGAAGACATAGATCACTTATACTTCTGTTTAGTTATAAGCTTGTACATATTTGCCTATAAATACTTTTGAAAAACGTCAGGACAGTAGAGGAGACAATAGGAGAGTATGAGAATAGTGCATTTGTAAGTTATAAGACTCAATAGAGTTCATAGGAATGAGAAGAAGTCTCTCTCATAACTCAATTGTAATTTTCTGAGGAATAGAAGGAAATTTGCGCCCGAAGTTTTCGTGTCTTCTCCTTCTCTGGTAGATATTCTGTGGAATGCTTTTGTACAAGTCTAAGTCTAGAGTTGATTGATCTCTGTACAAAATTTCAGCTTCCAATTGTAATCAGGTTAAGGGAATTGTGTGTAGGAACATTCATATGTAAAGAATGTTCATAGTCTTCTGAAACAGGCGCAGATTTCGAGTTCAATGAAATGAGTAGTGCTCAGTTCACAGTGTAAAGTTTTACACATATGATAGCTCAAAATCTAAGTTGAGAGATAAGCTATCTATAGCTAAAAGGATTTGATCAAACAGATTCGACATTGTGAGAATTAAAGCTAAGAAGCTAGGAGTGTCCAAATCGACTTCTCAGAAGTGCAGATTTAGACATAGGTAACTTCTGAAGTAGATTTCTCAAGATCTACTGAATCTTTTGGAGTGATTTGATTTGGAGGACGTGCGCAATCTTTAGGCGACACCTTGTGCAAAGTTTCATAAAAAACTTTACACATTTACTTAGTCAATGAGAAAGATATATGCAGCAGACTTTCTAAGTAATCTCCTTCTTCACAGATTGTTCAAGAATTTGATATTTGGTCATTGATCTTTTAAATTGGTAAAGGTTTTGACTTACTCTTGATATAGAGGTGTTCTAAGTTCAAGAGTAGGTTGTTCTTTTGGAGATTAACACTCTCCATCAGTGGTATCAGAGCAGGAAACATCAAATTTGAGAAAAGGAGGATCTCGACTGTTGCAATTGCAAAGAATTCAACAGCTGAAGGATTAAAAGGTGAAAGCCTGAAGGAAAAGCTTGAAGAAGAGATCATACGACATCAAGAAGGACGAAAGGAGTGTCATTTGAAGTAAAGGTAACCTTATACTTTATAAAGATTGAAGAATTCAGTACACAGGTAAAGGAAGGATGGGAGATTCTCTTCAGATAGAGAAATTGGATAGAGAGAATTATCATGCATGGTCAATGAGGATGGAAGCCCATCTAATGAGCAAAGATGTGATAGCCTATATTACAGGAGAAGAAGAAAAGCCTCAATTCAGAAATCCTAGTGTTCCAACTAGGGAGGAATTGTCAGATTTGAAGAATTGGATGAAGAGAGATGCTCAAGCTAGGAGCATTATCTATATGGCAGTCAATGACTACTTGCTACCTCACATTAGAGGTCTTGAAAGTGCAAGTGAAATATGGAATGCTTTGGAGGAGCATTTCCAAAACACTACAAAGTCAAGAAAGGCATCTTTATGGGCAGAGTTTACTACTTTCAAGAAGAAGGCTTCACAATCAATATCTGATTATGTGACAAGAATGAAGGACATTGCAGATGTATTAGGAGCAGTGGATGAAGACATTGAAGAAGATAAATTGGTAAGGCAAATTCTCACAGGACTAAGAGGTGATGAGAAGTGGAAGCCTTTTATTTTATCTACAAAACTTTCATTGGATCATTTCAATCCTGATTTGAATCAATTGTTAGGACATATGCTAACTTTTAAGAATGATATCAAAGGAGATGTTGACAAGAGTGCAGGTCATGCAATGTACTCTAAAGACAAGAAGAAAACTAACAAAGGAAAGCAACAAGCAAATGAAGAAGAAGGCACAACTAGTCAAGCCAACTTCCTAAGAGGAAGAGGAGGTGGCAAAGGTACAGGAAGAGGCAGGAGTAACAAAGATGGATCCAAAGCTTGCTGGATTTGTGGTAAGACAAATCATTTAGCTAATGATTGTTGGCATAACACTCAGAGTAATGGTGGATATAATCAAACTATAATTCAAGAGGAAGAGGTGCCAGAAATCAAAGAGGTACTTTCAGAGGTAGAGGTAGTAGGGGTTACTTTGGAAGAAATGCAAGTAGAGGTTTCCAAAGTCAACAATATAACAATACCTACTACAATTATGCTTCAGATCAAAAGGAAGATTCAACATTGATAATGAATGAAACTTGTGAAAGGCAGAGTGAAGATCAAAGAGTCTTCTACATTGACTCAGGGTGTAGCAATCACCTGAGTGGTAACATGGCATTGATGACTGATTTGGAGAATAAGGTATCTAATCATGTTGTTCAAACAGGTGACAATACAAAGCATAATGTGAAGTCAATTGGATCAGTGAAGGCCAAGGATGGTAGCACCTTATTGAGTAAGGTCTTGTATGTTCCTACAATTCCTAAGAATTTGATAAGTGTAGGACAAATTGTGGAAAAAGGTTATGAAGTGAGGTTCACTAATGAAGGAGTGTTTGTGGAAGACCCTAGCAATGGGTATAAACAAATTGTTTCACGGAAGAAAGAAGGAAGATTGTTCACATTGAAGATTCAAGGTAATGTTGGTCATGCCTTGCTCACTTATGGAGGACATAAGATCTCTGAGTTAGATCGTTGGCGTAAGAGGCTTGGACATTTCAATGAAAGAGGTATTAAAGACATGATTAATAATGGCTCAGTGCTTGGATTGCCTAATGTTGCGGGTCAACATATGACATACAGATGTGAGGCATGTCAATTAGGTAAGGCTCATAAGCAACCCTATTCTAAGCATGGGTTTATGTATTCAGAGAAACTTGAGTTGGTACACACAGATGTGTGGGGACCATCAAAGGATTTCAGTATCAATGGATCAAGGTATTATGTGATTTATGTTGATGATGCTACCAGATGGATCACTATCTATGTGATCAAAGATAATTCAGAAGTACTCAATACTTTCAAACATTATCATATGTATGCAGAGAGAATTACAGGACATAAATTGAAGAGACTAAGGTCAGATGGAGGGGGAGAGTATTTCTCTAATGAGTTCAGTGATTACTTGTGGAATGCAGGCATAAAAAGAGAGGTTACTTGCAGGTACTCTCCTCAACAAAATGGTGTAGCAGAAAGGAGGAATAGGACTCTTGTTGAGTTTGCAAGGTCCATGATGAAGGAGAAAAATTGCCCAAATTATTTATGGGCTGAGGCTGTAAACACAGCTACTTATTTGGTCAATAGGCTACCTCGTAAAGCCTTGCAGGGTATGACACCATATGAGGCATGGTGGGGTAAGAGACCTACATTAGACCATTGCAAAGTATTTGGATGTTTGGCCTATGCATATGTGCCATCACAATTAAGGCATAAATTGGAACCTAAAGCTGAAAAATATGTGTTTATTGGTTATGATGATAAGCAAATGGGATACAGGTTGTGGAATCCATCCACAAAACATTTTCTTGCATCAAAAGATGTTACATTTGATGAGCAAGATACTTGGTATGCAGGTACTATCAATATTAATGCAGATGATGAAGAAATTGTGAGCCAAAGGAAAGGTAAATCAAAGATTCAGATATTTGATGAACAAGAGAATCATGGAGTGCAGGTTGAAGTGGAAGAGACACCAAGATTTGATCCAGAGTGTGAAGAACCAGAAACCTCAAGAAGTGGAGAACTTAGGAGGTCTACAAGGCACAAATGGCAACCTACAAGGTATAGCTATGATACTTCATTCTTGACTACTAAGGATTATGCTTACATGGTTAAAGCAGATGAAGACCCTTCTACATATGAAGAGGCAAAAGGTAAAGAGATTTGGAAAAAAGCTATGCAGGAAGAATATGATGCATTGATGGAGAATCAAACATGGGATTTGGTTCCAAAACCAAATAGTCAGAAGATCATTGGATGCAAGTGGGTTTATAAGACAAAGAGATTTGCAGATGGAAGTGTGTCTAGGTACAAAGCTAGACTTGTTGTTAAAGGGTTTGCTCAGACATATGGTATTGACTATGATGAGACTTATAGTCCAGTGGCAAAGATGACAACCATTAGAACACTCAAAGCAATTGCTGCATGCAAAGGTTGGAAATTGTGTCAATTAGATGTGAAGAATGCTTTTTTGAATGGTTATATTTCAGATGATGTTTTCATGGAGCAACCTCAAGGATTCAGAGATGGAAGATATCCAGATTATGTGTGTAAGCTCAAGAGAGCTTTATATGGCTTGAAGCAGGCCCCAAGGGCATGGAACTATAGGCTTGTAAAGTTCTTAAAGGAGCTTGGATTTCAAGTATCTAAAGCAGATAGTAGCTTGCTTGTCAAAGCAAGTGATGATGGGTTCATTTACATATGTATATATGTTGATGATATAATTCTTACAGGTACAGATGAGAAAGGCATACAAAGCCTAAAGAAGCAAATGGAGAAAGAGTTCAAAATCAGTGATTTGGGAGATTTGTCATACTTCTTGGGCATGGAGATTTCATACACTCAACATGGAGTGTATATGACTCAAGAAAGGTATTTGAAGAATTTGTTAACCAAGTTTAAAATGAATGATTGCAGAATAGCACCTACTCCAATGGAGGTGAATCATAAATTGAGCAGATTTGGAGGTGAAGAGTTCAAGGACATGAAACAATATCAGAGTTTGGTTGGTAGTCTTATCTATGCTACATTAACTAGGCCTGATTTATCATATGCAGTTGGGGTGTTGTCTCAATTTATGCATTGTCCTAGGAAAGAGCATTGGATTGCAGGTCAAAGAGTGTTGAGGTACATTAAGGGAACACTCAAAGAGGGTTTGTATTATGGTTTTACATCAGATACAAATATCAAAATATATAGTGATGTAGATTGGGCAGGTAATCCAGATGATAGAAGGTCAACCTATGGATACATGTGTTATGTGGGAGATAAGTTAATCTCTTGATGTTCAAAGAAGCAACATACAGTTGCTTTGTCATCTACAGAAGCAGAGTACAAAGGCATGGTTGAAGCTGCAAATGAAGTGATATGGCTTAAGACTCTCATGAAGAGTTTTGACACTATACAGAGCATACCTATCATTTATGGAGATAACATGAGTTCATTATATCTAGCTGCTAATCCTCTTTTTCATGCCACGACCAAACACATTGAGATACAGTATCACTTTCTAAGAGAGAAGGTGATGGATAAAGAGATTGAAGTTATACATACTTCAACCAAAGATCAGATAGCTGATATGCTTACAAAGAGTTTGGATGGACGAAAGTTACAGAAGTTCAAAGATATGGAAGGTATAAAGAAGATAAGAGAAACCTCAATTGATGATTGAGGGGGAGCTGTTGGTGCACACCAATCACCAATTGAAGTTTGGAAGACAAAAAGATGGAGATAAGATCAAGTCTTGAAGCAAAGAAGGTGGTTACATTCACAGGATGAATGATATGTACACATATGTACATTAGTGAAGACATAGATCACTTATAATTCTGTTTAGTTATAAGCTTGTACATATTTGCCTATAAATACTTTTGAAAAATGCCGGGGCATTTGTAAGTTGTAAGACTCAATAGAGTTCATAGGAATTAGAAGAAGTCTCTCTCATAACTCAGTTGTAATTTTCTGAGGAATAGAAGGAAATTTGCGCCCGAAGTTTTCGTGTCTTGTCCTTCTCTGGTAGATATTCTGTGGAATGCTTTTGTACAAGTCTAAGTCTAGAGTTGATTGATCTCTGTACAAAATTTCAGCTTCCAATTGTAATCAAGTTAAGAGAATTGTGTGTAGGAACATTCATATGTAAAGAATGTTCACAGTCTTCTAAAACAGGCGCAGATTTTGAGTTCAATGAAATGAGTAGTGCTCAGTGTACAGTGTAAAGTTTTACACATATGATAGCTCAAAATCTAAGTTGAGAGATAAGCTATCTATAGCTAAAAGGATTTGATCAAACGGATTCGACATTGTGAGAATTAAAGCTAAGAAGTTAGGAGTGTCCAAATCGACTTCTCAAAAGTGCAGATTTAGAAGTAGGTAACTTGTGAAGTAGATTTCTCAAGATCTACTAAATCTTTTGGAGCGATTTGATTTGGAGGAGGTGCGCAATCTTTAGGCGACACCTTGTGCAAAGTTTCACAAAAAACTTTTCACATTTACTTAGTCAATGAGAAAGATATATGCAGCAGACTTTCTAAGTAATCTCCTTCTTCACAGATTGTTCAAGAATTTGATATTTGGTCATTGATCTTTTAAATTGGTAAAGGTTTTGACTTACTCTTGATATAGAGGTGTTCTAAGTTCAAGAGTAGGTTGTTCTTTTGGAGATTAACACTCTCCATCATAATTGTCGTACGTTGTCAAGCTGCCTTGCTCTCTTGTGTAAGAGAAAAGTTCCTAACAAGCTGGTTGCCGGTTCAATCCCGTTCATCCTCTTTAGGATTGATAAATGTTTTTAAAATGTCCACTATTGAAGCTTCCTTTTGTATCGCCAAGGAGAATTATTGAAGCTTCAATGCACACGTGAGAAGAATTGGCAACACCAAGCACGAAATGAAGAGAATGGAAGAAATAAATTCGCCAAAAAGAACATAACAAGATGTGCATTGAAGCAAACATGATGAAGATGATGAAGCCCTTTAAGGTCTCCATGGAAGCTCGCCTAGAGCTCTGATACCAATGCAAGAGAATGACAATTATGACCAACACATGCTAGAGAGATGACTCTCCTCCCAACCAAATGCCTCTATATATAGCTCTCTCTCCAAGGGACTGCCTTCTTGGGTAGGTGGATACTAGCCAGCCATGTGTTGGCCATGTAACTGCATGTGCGCCAAGTGTCCCAGTCAACTTGAGTTAACTCAAGTGGATGCTTCTAGAAGGCTCTAGATCTCTTTGGGCAAAATACTCTCCCCATGTCCTCCATGGGGATTGAACCCAAGACCTCCTCCTTCACATCCTTGAGACAACCACTAAGCTAAGTGGATCACTTGTTCACAAGAGCACAAGACCTCTTAGTAAGTCTAAACTCGAGATCTTTGGTCATACACACAGATGACCAAACGGTGTCCGATTTCAAATCCGTCTGAACCGACCAGACCCCTAGATCATAAACTTACTTTATTACAGGATCCACATTGGATTGCAAGTCAAAGAGTTCTTAGATATATCAAAGGAACCATAAAGTAAGGATTACATTATACTTTTACTTCAAATTTGAAGTTGAGGGCCCATAGTGACTCAGACTGGGCAGGTAATCAAGATGGCAGAAGATCAAATCATGGCTACATGTAGAGGAAGCTAAGGAGGTCATATGGATGCAAAAATGATTCAAAAGCTTGGACATTAATCAAGGTATACCTACAATACATGGAGATAACGTGAGTTCACTTTATCTTGCAGCAAATCCAATATTTCATGCAAGAAAAAAACATATAGAGATATAATATCATTTCATGAGAGAAAAGGTAATGGAGAAAGAAATTGAAGTGGAGTACATCTCTACAAAGGATCAGATAATAGATATCATGACAAAGAGCTTGGATGGTGTGAAGACCAGTAGATTCAAAAGCATGGCAGGAGTAAAAAGAAAAGAAAATGATATGAAGAAACACAGAATGTCAATTAGTGATTGAGAGGGAGCCTTTGAAGAATCAATCACAAATTGGACATAAACTTTATGGTTAAAGTCTAAGAAGAAAAGCACATGCCTATGTGAAGGGACAAGTTCACACATGTACTATATTTGTAAAGTTAAACTTAACTTTAGTTCTAGAATTTTCAAAAGTAATAAGATTGAGAAAATCTATATAAACTAGTTCGTATCAACAAATGCATAGACAATGTGAGAATGAGAGGTTGAGATCTAGAGTTTGTTTTGTATTACTTAGAAACAGTCATGCTTCTCTGAGTAAGAAAGCACCTGTAAATTTCTGACTTTTTCATAGCTATGAGAAGAACTAATTAAAGTTTTGTGTATGAGACTCTCTCTTCCATCTCCCAACTTTACCTACTATGTAATGATCTCAAAAGTTCAAGTTTCCCAAGTAAGTTGATGTGTGGCATCGAGACTGAGATGATAAGTCATTGTATTATCTATATGCTTCAACTACTAGTGTAAAGTTTTTCAAAATAGGAGGTTGTTGGATCAACTCAATGCCTAGCATCAAGTTGTAGCTGATAACTCCTTATTTTATATGCATATGATTCACCTGATGATTTCATGCTTGGAAGTATGAGGTTTTATGTGCGAAGTCAATGCCCGACATCAAATTCCTACTGAAAAGTCCACTTTTATGCAGCAAGTCGATGCTAGGCATCAAATTTGCAGTATAGGGACATAATTTTTACTTAAAGAGGAAAGGTTTCCTATTTTGTTAGCTATGAAGGTCATAACTTGGTATGTAGTACATAGTTTTTAACAAATAATAGCTTCTTGGAAAGCTCTTCTCTTCTAATTTCATCCTCTAGAAGATCTTGGAAAAATAATATTTGTGTTAAGAGAAATAAGCAAAAGAGTGAAGGTATGTCATATCAATGACTAGAAATTTTTGAAGAAGTAAAGTTCTTAGTTAATTTAAAGATCCCAAGGTCTTCCATAAAATATTTTTTGGGCACAAAGACGAACTGAAAAGCCTAAAAATAAATACAAGACAAGGCTTAAGTAACTACCAACAATCACTTTTTATTCCCTAAGTAGTAAAGAGGGATGAAAAATTACCAAAAAAGAAAAATCACAAAGGAGGGATTACATGCTAATGTCAAGAACCCAACTAGAGTGAGAAAGATGTTAGATCTGGATCACTCAAAAAGAAAATAGTGATTGAGGGCCTTGAAATCATGGAAATGTTGACTAGGGGTAGTGGCTCTCTAACCATGGTCCCAAGCTAGACTACACCCCAATTGAGCAAGGCATCAATCTTATATGGTTCTTCCCAGTGGAAACACCATTTTCATCTTAGCTATGCCTCCAACTGAGGCCAATGCAATAGAAACAAATCTTCAATGTGTAAATTATTCTTCCATAAATGTTTGTCATGTGCTTTCTTCCTCGTTGCTTGGGTTTCACTCAAGTTATTCTCAGCTTCTTCCTTGATTTTCTCAAGTCTTTCCAATGTTGATCACCTTGGAGATACTAGATGGGCACTCTTATTTGCTACAATTACTTCCATCCTAGGAGACCCAAAAGAAATCAAATGGCCTGATTTTATATAATCTACATACTAATTTTAATGGTGAATGTCTTATAGTCTCTTTATATGCTAGTTTGTGCATCCGTAAAGTCCCGAATATATAGTATCCCAAGTGGTAGGTCTAAGACTCCATTGCTTTGTGAGTAGAGATATTAATACATTATTGATGGACTCTACTTTTCCATTTGCCTTGAGATAGTAAGGAAACGAGGTTATCCACATAATTCTATGTATTATAGAAACTTCATACAAGAATCTATCAATAAAATGAGTTCCCTAATTAGTGCAAACCACTTGTATATCCATATCTACAAAATATATTAGCATATAAGAAATCAACAACTATTTCTATAGTAAAATCCTATGAAACAATGGCCTCAACCCATTTTGTAGCATTTGCAATAAGAAAATAATTTTCCCTTATAGGAAAATAAACAGGTTAAATGAGCCCAATAAATTCCAATCACCATTTCTTGATTGGTTTCCAAGTGATGGAGATTACTAGAGGATTTTATCTCTATTTATTGGGCTTCGGGTTGCATCTTTGATAAGCATCACCTCCTCTGCAATTATAATAACATACAAAACAATGTGGGCCACCACAATCAACATCTAGAATTCTTTGCCCCATAATGTGGCCTAGGAGTTTCCTACCACATTGATCTTTGTGTGTCTCCTTAAGAAACATCATTCAAGTGACCTAATTCAATAAAATATGATGTATCCTTTTTGGATTAATAATTTACAAGGCAAGTGTTGAATTCTATTGGAGATACTAAACCATGCAATTCTCTAAGAAATATATATAAATGCCATTAGGATAGTGATAAAAAACCCCTCTACAACTTAACTAATAGACTTGCCCTCATGCCACTCTATGTATTCCTAACCCTAAGTGTACTTGCAAGCAATAATCGTAACCTAACTAGCCTCACATCCTTGCAAATTGATATCCATTTCTACATATGAGAAGTTTGTGGTAAGAGAATGTAATAGTTTTTCACTAGATCCGTCCACTAACCAAAAAGTTCTTGGATTCTCATCCATATAATTTGGAAATGCTCTTTGGAAGGTTCTATATTGACATTGGGTTGGAGAATCTAGTATCTATGCGTAAGAAATTCTCTATGAGATTCAAGAAAAGCTAAAGTATTAACCTTCTTAATTGGTACTTGAGCATCATCCACATGAATAAAAAAATCAAGCAAGAGATTGATGCTTCCATGGACAAAATTAATCCCTATATCTTCAAACTCTAGAAGTAAAATGTCATCCCTCCATTCTCAGTCTCTTCAATTCCAAAACTAGAACTCCTAGTCTAGTGAAGGACTATCATTGGGAATACAAATAAATTCTCTCCTAAAGTCTTTGGGTGAGTCTCAATCTAACCAATCTTACCAACTAATCTCCCTATTTCCTTGGATAGAATAATACCATTCATATCTAGGGAATATAAAAAGCTTTTAGAATCTCCCAATCTCATATAAATAAAACATATGCATAAGTGGAACGTTTTCCACTTTCCCTTAAAATAGACTATGATGAATCCATTTTTTCTACCTTTCCATTCATGAGAATATGTGTAGACGTTGTCAAGCTTCCCTTTTGAGACCATGGAGAATAAAATTCCCAATAAAGGATGAAGTGGTGTGATGGTGATGCACCATGGTGGATTCCCATTATAGAGATCTTCAAGTAATTCTCTCAAAGTAGAAAACGGAGCTTAGCTTTAGTTAAAACATCTACAACAATATTTGAAGTATGAGCCTTCTTGAGCATAATAGGCTCAGAGGCTAAGTAGTCTTTAATGAAGTGATACCTCACCTCAATGTGCTTGGCCTTTGTATGATAGATTAGATTCATAGCTAAAGCAGCTGCACTTTGGCTATCACTAGGCAAATGAGGTACATGCTAAGGTAGACCCATATACAAGCAAGATGAGAAAGCCACAATGCTTCTTTACATGACTCACTAGCCACAACATACTTTCCTTTTATAGTGTAAATAGTTGTACATTCTTGAAGATGAGGTCTCTAAGAGATAGTACCTCCAACAAAGTGAAAAATGTACCCTAATGTAAAATTTTGATCACCTACACAACCAACATAATCAACCAATAATGGATGCATCTCATCTAACCAATCATAGAAACTTTTCTTTAGTGCAACTCAGATATCTCAAAATCATCGTGGCCACTTGCCAATGCTTCTTGCTAGGATTAGACATATATCTTCTCACAACTACTAATACAAATGCAATGCATGGTCTCTTAGCTACCATAGCATACATAAGACTACCAATAAAAGAATAATAAGGAATTTGGGTCATGAATTCCATTCAGCTTGATATATGTAGGTAAATGTATAATCAATGCCTTTCCACACTCCATATTGGACCTCTGAAGTACATTGGATATGTACTCACTTTAAGAAAAAATATATGCATTTGTTACTCATATAAGGAATAATGCACATGCAAAGAATATCTTTGGCATCCCTCAAATCCTTCATATCAAATGTCTCACTTAAATTCTTCTTGAGCAATGATAATTCATCACATGACTTCCTAACAACAAAACATGCTCGACATAATGTATCAAGCATATCAAGATGCCATCTTAGCATCCCTTAGTGTAGAAACAATGATCTTCATAGCTTTAAGGATATCCTTGAGACTTCATAAAAGCACCAAACTCTTGTTAGCATTTTCTAAGGGAGTGTTTAAGTTCGTATAAGCTCTTGTCAACTTAGAAACTAGACCCTCTTTGCTAGGAACTACATAACCCTCTTGTTGTTCCATATAGATATCTTCTGTAAGATCTCCATGCAAGAAATTAGTTTTCACATCCATTTGGAATAGCTCTAAGTCCTCCACTACAATGAAACCAAGAAACATGTGTAGTGTAGTCATCTAGAGTATTGGAGATAAGATTTCCTCAAAATTGATAGCATGGTGTTGCTTAAAACCCTTTGCAACCAATCATGCTTTATAATTTGGAGGAGCACTATTTGATGTGAATTTGAAATTGTGTAACAAAATCCAAACCTAGAGTAGACAACCATTCTCTATAATGTTGATACATTTAGGTAGTGATGTGTGTGAACACTCTAGGACTGTCCGGGCACTTTTTTCCCTCTTTAGGAGGTTTTTTTCCCCTGGCTTGTATATACGCCTATTGCCCTAATGGGCCATATATCTTTGTACATTCTCTAGTAATACATTCAGTATTGTGTGTTGTGCTCCAAGCTTCTTCTTCTTTCTTGTGCTATGCGCGTGCTTCTGTAGACATCTAACTCCAACAATTGGTATTAGAGTAGGTTGCTACTTCATCTAGGGCATCGTAGACACCTCTCCGGTTGCACTGTCAAAATCGCACAAAATTTGGTGAGCATACTCAAGGTGTTTCAAAGATCAAAACAACTTCATTGTGCGGTGCCAAAATCACGATCTGAGCTCCTTTTGGCCTCCGAACGCACTATCGTAGCACTTGTGTAGGTTATTTTGTCTTTTTGTGCCAAATGTATATACCAATTTTGGTTCGCCAATATAAGCGTCTCGAAGTCTACTACAAGTCTAGCAGAATTCGTCTGGGTAATTCTGTTCAAGTTTTTGAGATATAGTCAAATTTTTGCATCAAGGTATTTTAGTCATCGTCCATGGCTAAAAGCAGTGATGTATTCTGTATGTTGGCTGTTGAGGATAAGTTGGATGGTACCAACTACCCCTTGTGGGATTATATGATGTGACATGTATTGGTTGCAAAAGGACCGTGGAACATTGTACAGGGTGTTGAAAAACGTCCTATCACACCTGCAACTATTACAATTGCAGGTACTGAAGCTAACAGAAGGTGTCGAAGATGATGATATTTTGCATATTCCTGTTCGTGCTGCAGTTTCTGCTGCACCTACTACAGAGAAAACTCGTTGGGATGGTAGAGATGCCCAGGCACATGCATTGATAGCTTTGTCTATCAAACATGCCATTATTCCTCACATATGCTCTTGCAAAATAGCTAAGGATGCTTGGGATACACTTACCACATTGTACCAAGCTAGGAATGAGGCTCGTGTTGCTTACCTCCGAAAACAGTTGGAGAGTGAGCACATGAATGAAGGTGATTCTATGGATAGTTTTCTAACGAAGATAAAAGACTTGAAGGAATAGTTGATTTCTACTGATTTATACCAGATAGCTCACTTGTGCAGACCGTTCTGAATGGTCTTCGTGATTCATATCAGAGTTTTGCTTCTATTCTTTGGTTGCCTCCTGGCAAAACGGAATTTGGGGAAGTATTTAATCAAATTTATGCAACTAGAGTGCTATACAAACTTGTAAAGATACATATGCCAAAAAACAAATTTGAATAATGTTTTGATTTTTTTTTCTTTTTTTGGGGGGGAGGGGTCCCTTTTCATATATAGGCACACTTTGAAGCATTTTTTTCCTCTCTCCTTGAGCTTTTTACCCTACTTCTCTATCTCATTCTTCCTTGTTGGCTTGTAGCTTCGATCTTCTTCCTCTTTCCTTTTCCTTTCCTGCATATTTCCCTTCTTCTTCTTCTTCTTCTTCTTACTTTCTTCTTCCTCCCTTCTTTCTTCCTTTTTTGTCATCTTTGTGAAGGATCTCATGAAATGTATCATATAATCGATTTTTTTTCAATTTTTTTGCTCAAAAGAGGCAAGTTGTAGATGATTCTCATCCCACATGAGGCACAAATCAATCAAATAGGGCATCTAAAATGATCAATGTAATTTTTACTCTAATTAAAAGGAGAAGATCATAGAGGAGAGACACTCTTTCCCCTTCTTTCCAAGATTTAGATGGGAGAGAAGAGATAAGCCTCCTCTTTCTTTCTCTATGATTCCTCTTAACTCCCTTAGGTGGTGTATGCGTGCTCAATTTGGATGGGTAGATTATTATCTATGTTCCTTTCCTATTAAAAAAAGAATCAATAGGATCTTGAACCTCTTGATACCAAGATTGTGAAATGAGGACATAGAGAATATGATTGCACATGAGATAAGAGGAGAACAAGAAGGCGCTAAACACACAACAAAGATGATAATGCTAAATCACCCAACCACAACTGAAAATATATATGTCTTGATGAGTGCTCATGGAAGACCTCCATTCACTACTCCTTCCCCATCCAATAGACCAAATTAAAGTATGGCTTAGAATGCAAGTCTTCCTAGTTCCATATCCATGTCTTAAGTTTTAATTTTGGTGGGCCTTATGTATTGTGCACATATGGATGGTAGACCACTACATGGATGGTGGCTACCTAATAGATGTGATGATGCTTTTTTGGATATTAAAGATATTTGGTAGATATCACAATGCTTTCCTTGGGCTTTTTTAGTGTGGTCTATGATGTCTTAGAAATATTTCATGATCTTCATAAAATTGGATGTTGTAATGCCTTAATTTATTATTGGGATTTAATATTAACTTTGAATAATATTAAAAATGTTTAATGTGGTAAAGAAAAAAATATACATGGAATTTAAACAATGGATTAAAATAAAATAACTTCATGTGTTTGTGAATAATATGTTATGAATGCCAAATTTGTGGGTCTAGCTCAAAACTAGTCTCTTTGTTTTAATTTGAACAAAGGAGGGATCACATTTCCAGAATATTTCATGTATATGAATGTCAAAATCATCCCTTTGATTTTTTGAAAATAACTAATCCCAATAATTAACCATCCAGGTTTACATATAATCTTTCATGTTGTTCTCCACCTAAAATCATTCCCCAAATCTTTTTACTTGTTTTCCCTTCAAAACCATTCCATCTCCTTTCTTTGTTCAATCTGTGAATCCATCCTCATGTGTTTGTGTCCCCTATTTTCCTTTCTTTTCTAGTGCAAACTCTTCCCTACAATGTTTCCTTTCAATTAAGCTCTCACAAAATTGTGCCATGATTTTTAGTGACAAAGTCATCTTGGGTTAGCAAAAAATAGTTTTTTCTTCTTTGATTTATGTATTTTTTTCAAAAGTTTTCCCAAGTGTTTTAAGCTTATATTTCTTAATTCCTAAACTCATGTTTTCTTTGATTTTATCCAGAAATCCATACTGTCATGCCCCTTTATCAAAATGTGCACATGCATGAATCTTTCACAATAGACTTTTGAAACAATGAAAATAGAGACTTCATGAAAATGTTCCCTTTAATTTATAGACTTCCAAATGCTCATTTCCATGCCATAAGTTGCAACATAGGAGATGCAATACACCCAAAGTGCTTCTCTGTCAATTACAAAGATTGAATGCACCTTTGCACCTCACTATTGAATTCCAAGTCTTGCTCAAAAGACCTATCATCGGCATGCACTTTCACACATCCTGTCTCCTGTACTCCCTTGGACCATTTCTTGCACTCCTAATGTGTCCAATATCATGCAAAACACATCCATAAACCTCCATCGATATGCAAATACATTGAAGCAACAATGCAATGCAATAGTGATAATGACACTTTACATGTGATTTTTCTCATTTTAAACAATGCAAAGTCATACAAGCAACTTCAACACAACAAAGTATATCAAAAAATAACTAAATATCTTTAATGTGTACTCAAGTAATCCATGCGGTTCCTAGAGTTTTTCCAAGAATACTATTTAACTAAATTTTCCTCTACCAAATCTCGCAAGACCAGTTTTACCTTTACCCAAAGTACACTATCCTAACTACACGCTAAGAACCATTACTATTTCATGGTTTCTACTAACAACCATCTTGTGCTTTATCTTCTTGCATTAATCTCCTTTAAGTTATCTCAAATCACTTTGATTTTTTAGAAGAATTTCAATTGAATCACTAATCACTTTCACCTACCACATCAACCAAGTTAATTTTTGTCTCCTTGTTTTGATGAACATTTTTTCAACCCACCCTTTTTGTGTCATACATCCATGAAAAGGCACTTCTTTAGTGTATTTTTGTTGGATATAACCATTGCACTTCTATGGGATCCTATCATATGGTCCCTGAATGCCCTAGCAGTGCTCCAATGCCACGTGTAGCAGCCTAACTTGCCTATTATTACCCTTAGAATCTACTTGTATAACTTCATATTGCTTCTAGCAAAGCTTCTTATTCAATATGCACACCTACACTTCTTATGCTTTCAAGGGCCACTTATGGATAGTTTTCTTGACATATCTTCTAGTTTGCTCTTTCATAATTCCATATGGTATATTGAATGGCCTTATAATTTTATCTAGATCCTTGGTTTTTGTCTTAGCTTCCTTCATAACATGCACAATTGCTTCTTCAAAGTTCAAGGTCATACGAGACATCAATAGTGCTAGTTCCCTCGGTTCTAGCTATGCATTGTACAACATTGGAATGCCATCAATAGCCATCTCCTATTGATCTCTCGTGAGTGATTGAACAATGGGGGGAGAAAGAGGGTGTACCTCAATCTCCTCATTATTCAGAGTTTTACCTTTTACTTTTGGTGTCCCCATGTTTAGTTGCTGATTTGCTTGATTATTCTGAACTTGTAATAATTGAGCTTGTAATTGTGCAATTTGTTGCTCACTTTCTTCACTCTGTTTTTTTGCTTCATTGAGCTATTCGGTCATTTTAACTTTATCTTCACATATTTCTTTGAGTTGTTCAACATATCGTTTGCACTCTTCTGTGTATCAATCCATTGTTTCTCTCCTTCTCTCCATTTCCTTCTTCATTCCATGGTGTCTTGAGCATACTTCGACTCCTATTGCATACAACATGTTTGTTCTATCTTTAATTGATCTGCATATATTTTTAATTGATTCTTGAGACTTTGAATCTCATGGTTTCGTGTTGACGATGCTTCTAGGGGTTGGTTCAATAATAGAGATGTTATTAGTTCTTTATTGTGATTCTTGAGTGCATCAACTTCCTCCCATTTGTGTCTCCAGAAGTTTACTTCTAATTGTGAGCTGGGCCTTTTCTCCTTCACTTTGGTCGTAGTTCTTTTGTAGTCTTGTGTTCTCATCATGTACTCTTTCATAATCTTGCCGCATTATATTAACTTGAGTAGTCATGGAATCATTCTTACCTTGCAATATGTTGATTGTTTTGATTGCTTTAGTGAGTTCCTCTTTTAGCTTCTGAAGTTCTACATGGGCTTGCAACACCTGATCGGAGAGATTCTCGCTTAGTGCTTTGAACTAGTTCTTTTATGTGTGCGCTTGCTCATATTCTTTGTCCACTTCTACGAGTTGCTATTGGGTGTTCATAGAACTTTGAATCATGTATTGGACTACTAGTTTTAACTGTGCTTCATCCACATTCAATCATGTCTTAGGTATTATTGGAGTCTCTGTTATTAGCACATCGTTTCCCTTGTTCGTGTGTACAGTCTTGTTGAAAGCTAAGGTTGCCTGATTTGTAGTCTAGTTGTCATCTCAACCTCTTTTATTGGAACCTCCTTAGAGCTACTTCCTTGAGGATGCACTTCTAATGGGGATGGCTATGCTATTATCCAAATTGGCAAGATAGGCTCTGCAACAACCTAATGATTATGACCACCACCTGCTAGTGTTATGACTCTCCTCCCAACCTTATGCCTGTATATATAGCTGCTTAAATCAAGGAGGACCACAAATGTAACTAGAGTCCACAAGCGCATGTGCAATCTCCTCCACTCCTTTCACTAGAGTCTACTAGTGGCTGGAGTGATCTCGACCACTACTTTACTACCTTCCACTAGAGTCCACTAGTGGTTGGTGTACTCACCTCTCGAGTTAAGTCCACTGGACTCAAGCTCTCTGATACCAATGCAACAACCTAATGATTACGACCACCACCTGCTAGTGAGATGACTCTCCTCCCAAGCTTATGCCTGTATATATAGCTGCTTGAATCAAGGAGGAGCACAAATGTAACTAGAGTCCATAAGTGCATGTGCAATCTCCTCCACTCCTTTCACTAGAGTCTACTAGTGGCTAGAGTGATCTCAACCACTACTTTACTACCTTCCACTAGAGTCCACTAGTGGTTGGTGTACTCGCCTCTCGAGTTAAGTCCACTTGAATCAAGCTAACTCATGTTAACTTGAGTTAGAAGGCTCTAGAGCTCCTTGGCCAAAACTCTCTCCCCATGCTCCCAATGGGAGTTGAACACAAAACCTCCTCCTTCACAACCATGAGACTTACCCACTAGGCTAAGTGGATCACTTGAATATCAGAGCACATGAACTTATGCTTAAGTCTATTCTTGAGATCTTTGGTCCTACAGACGAGTGACCAAATGGTGTTTGATTTCAGATCTGTCAGAACTGGCCAGATCCTTAGATCATAAACTTACCTTATTATAGGCTCTTTCATCCTTTTCTCTGTTTTCTATTGAACTTCTTCTTTTGGATGAATATAAGTTCTTGTTTCTTGTGAGCTGATTTTTTCAAGTTGTAACTTTGTGGAACTGTTGATTTAAATCGTATATTGGTCATTCTATTTGTCCTTGCAACTTCTTCTTCTTCTTCTTCTGCACTTTCTATCATTCTTTGGGGTTCACTGGCCACTTCTTGTTGATCTACCACTTGATCCAATTCATCCCAACATCCATCATCATTAACATCTGCATTGAGATCACAATTTAAGGTGGATTGGTCCTCTTTTCCATTTGATCATGAGCACGAACTTGAGTTCTGTAGACCCAACTCCTTATAATGATTGATTTTGGATAATCTCTTACCTATATGTTTCTTTCCTTTGTACTGTCTCAATTCCCTATAATGATGACCTTGAACTATGAGGTTCACCTACCCTTCCATATGTGTGAGCTGCTTAGAGAACTTCTTCCAACTCAGCTTCTATGATAGATGGTGGTTGAGTCAGAGTGGACTTTGGAATCGTATGAGTGTGTTTGGTTGATGGAGTTGTTGATGCTTCTTCAAAATTCATCTTTCTTTTGGACCCCCTCATGGTTGGTTGGGTGCTAGTGGCACCCTCCTCTACGATCATGATAGCATGCTTCTTCTTTGGTATAGTGGCTCATTCAATATATTTTGCTATGTCAAATGTAGATGGCATTTCCCTTAGATAATCACATATATTCAACTCATGGTGAATCAATATCATCAAAGTGGTGCTACCGTTCAAGAAGTTTCTAATGCCCCATTGTTTCTTAGCTTCAAAGAGCCTTTCTTGCACATATGGGCCTATTTTTCTAACTACATGGGATAGTAGCTGAACCACTATGTTTTGAGGTGCTATGTATCTGTGCATGTTTGGGAACCAAAAATACTGATGCACCAGATGCATTTCCTCCTCAATATCAGTTAATGGCCAAGAAATTTCTCTTCTTCACTTCATGACTTTCATCCTTGAGATTAGAAATACAATCTTTAATCCATTTAAACGCTCTTAATGAGTTCATGGCTAAAGCGGATGGTTTGCCAATTTCCTCGCAAGTCCATGATTTGGCCTCTAGTGCTAAAGGCTTATCTGTTGTGAGATGCACTGTATTCATGACTTGAGTGCTACATTCAAAATCTCGCTTATAGATTGGAAATTTTAAATAAACTTCAATTCCTGTCTTGGTCCATGCGTTCATTTTTCTAGGAAATTCATGAAGAGCTTCAAAATCGTGACTCATCACTGGAAATTGATGGTCGTGATCCATGATTCTTATGGTGATTAAGAAGAGATGTTCCCTAGTTAGATGGTCATACCAAAAACAGTGACCTTTTGCGTTGATGGCACACTCCAATGGAAATTTGTTTATCTCCATTTGTTGGGTAGCTTCAGAATCCTCAAAAGCCATCTACATTTGAATTACAATGAGTAATTTATATGATAATTTAGGAAAGCTTTTGTTATTCCAGTGTGCTCAAGCATTCATTGCTCACCTTTTAAACATGTCCCTCCTCACGTAGGTGAGTGAATCATGATGCCTCAATATAGATATTTTGATTTTTCTATGTGCTAGAAAGAAACATAAAATGGTTAGTCATAGCCAAAGCAATTGTTACTAATGGTTAGTAGAAGTCCTTTATTACTAAAGTACAAGTGAAGTCCTATTAATGTTGAAGAAAATGTGCACCTTGAAATAAAGAAGCCATGTGTAGAATTCAAGGCCTTCTAATGTGGCCCCATTGTGCTTACCGTCTAGGTACATTCAACTCATTATGTGTGCAATTCTGACACTGCTCCTAGACTTGTTTTGTTGATACACTCTTTGGTCTCCATACTTGAATTGTGTTTGTCATTTTATGTCAAGAGTGCCTTAAGACTATTTGATTTAGTTTTGGTGTTACTGCCCTTGTCTTTATCCTCCATATGTATTTGCTTTGCTTTTGGCAGTTCTCTTGGTTTCTTTGGACTTTGTTCTCTTTTATTTACTAGTGAAGCTTTAATAGTCTTTGCTTGGATGTTGATCCTTTGGGCCAATTCTTCAATTTCTTCCTTAGCTTCCTTCAATGCCTTCTTTGAGATCCATACTTTCTTGTGTTTTCTTTGAACTTCCATAAGCCTTTTGGGTAGCCATAATTGTATTGCCCCTTGGCTCGATTGCTGTGCTCTTCCTCTTTTGGACCGTCTTTTGCTTCTAGGGTTTGTGGGTCGTGCTTGTGTTTCGTTGTATTGGTTCTCTTGGAGCTGATCTTTGTGATCCCATGTTTGTTTGACTCTGTTGCCTAGTAGTTGTTGAGTTCCTTTCAATTTTAGGCATATAAATAACTCTCCACTTTCCTCTCTAGAATGAACGACCTTACTAGAACTCTAAGAGATAATTTCTTAAGAACGAGGGTTTGGTTGATCACATGTTGTGGAACAAAAGTCTTGTAGGACACATACAATGGTTTGAAACAAGAAACCTTAAGATATGGAGTTTGATTTGGATTTTGACTCATGCATACTTTGTTTTGGTACATTAGGGTTCTCCATGTCCATAGTCGGTTTTTCATCTAGTAGACTAAAGACTTCCCTATGTCCTACTTTGAAAGATATGTATCCCATAGCTAAATGTATTGTGAATTCATACTCATATATCTAATCCTATGCTAGGAAGAGCTCTTCCACAAGATCAAAGTTTTTACAGACCAAGAGTTTTATTACCTAAGTGTAATGTTAGGGTTACTTCTCCTAGGCATTCAATGGTATTACCTCCAATCCTATCATGTAGGCTTCGGTTGGAGTGAGTGAAATCTTTAATTTATCAATTAAGGAAGCACATACACTACTCACAACTGCTCGGGTATCAATTAAAGAGTCAACCAAATGATGTTCTTCCTTTCCAATCCCTAGGTTTAGAAAAGGTTGTTTTGGTATGTTTCCTAGGGTTTTTGTGTTTTTGGTTTGATAATTCACAATCAAAATGGGTTCTTCATCGCGTATGTATCTTTAATCATGTTCTCTAATACATTCCTTATGTTTTTGTATTTGCTCTAGGGCTTCTAGTCTTGCTTCTTCTCTTATTCTCTCTTCTACTTTTTTCTTGTTATGTGCTTGTAAAAGTCTAGTCAACATTTGCTCTATTAGGGGTTCCATATATTTTTTCACTTTGTAGCCACTTATATGTTTGGGCATATATCTCCATCCAAAGTAGATAAATTTATGGCTCCACCAAAGGAAATCCATTTATGATCAAAGGACCATATCCTCTTTGTTGTACTTTATTCACGTGATGTTTCAAAGTGTAAACAAGCACTAAGTCTCCAACTTTAAGACCTATTTCTTTGATATGGGCATCATAGTAAGCCCTTGCCTCTGCTTAGTAGCATAAATGCCTGCTACTACTCGTAATCTAGTTTCATGCAATTTTTCTATTTGATTCACTTGCTTCGAAAAGTCATGTCTTGTCCATTCATATTTCTCAACTACTCAAAGAGTAGGAATCAAGAAATGAATTGGTAAAAATTGCATTTTGACCATAAACTAGATTAAAGGGCATAATTCCTATAGTTGTGTCATATGCAACTCAGAATTCCCAAATTGCATGATGCAATTGTTTATCCGAGTCAGATCATCTATTGTTTACTATCTTGCTAAGGATCATGCATAACACTTTATTTGAACTCTTTGCTTGTCCATTAGCTTGTGGATGATGGGGTGCTGGATTTTTATGAATCATTAAAAAGCATTCATGTGTGAATCAATGACCTTGTTAACGAAGTGTGTACATCTGTCACTTACAATCTCTATAGGTAGTCCAAATCTAGTGAAGATGTTTTCAAACGGGAACTTTTTCCATGGTTTGGGCATCGTTCTTCCTAGTGGATCTAGCTTCTACCCACTTAGTTAAGTAATATGTGGCTACTATGATGTATTCAGCATGAGATCCTCTTTCTAGGGGATTAACGGGTCCAATGAAGTCTATTCCCCATTCAGAGAAAGCTCTTGCACTAACCATTGGTCGCAAAGGCATGTCATCTTGTCATATTAGATACTTGGTTCATTGGCATACGTCACAACTTCGTACATACATTTTTGCATCCATATGTAGTGTTGGCCACCATAATCCTACAAAGAGAATCATTTTAGTTGTCTTGTTGGCTAAAAATGACCTCCTGTTACTCTTGCATGAGCCAATTCTAATATGGGAAAATATTCTCCATCATGCACACATAGTTGTAGTTTATTTTCTTTTCATAGTTTGAATAGTTGTTTAGCCATAATTACATAATTCTTGCTTTGTTCTTCTAGGTCTGTTTTCCTTGCTAGAATCACTCTTTCTAGATAAGTTTGTGATCTCAAGTAATCTACAAGTGGCTTACTCCACTCACACACTATAGTTCAATAATTTAGGCATGAGTGTTCCTCGGGTGTAGATTCTTGACACAAGTGACAACTTTTCACATATTCAGGGACATCTTTTTGCATGTTTGATCAATACACTCATTGTCTTTTTAACTCTAGCGTGGTTCCACTAACTCCCTTATGCGTTCTCCATTTTTTCTCATGGGCTGATCAAGATACTTCTCTCCTCATCCTCGACACACTTAGAAGTATTCCATTAGAATCTTTGTTGTATAGAATGCTTGCCATAATGTGGAGGTTTCTTGTTTTCCAAAGTTCTTCACCTTCAATTGAATTGATCCTATGGGTTGGTCCATGCATGTGTATAGGTATCAATTTTTCATCCACTTTGGACACACTTCTAGGTTGAAAAAATAAGTATTGGATACCTTATTTCTACTCCAGTTGGTGGTTCTCCATGTTTCATTCTCGACAAATGATCAACTCTTACATGAGTATTGCCCTTCACGATTAGTGTCTCAAAATCAACTTCCATTAGCTGTAGGAACCATCTATCTAGCCTTTTAGTGTTACAAGGTTTATTGATAGAGTACAATAAAGCTTGGTGATCAATAAAAAACTCGAACTTCTTGGCTAAGAGGTAATTTCTAAACTTCTTTACCATGTAGACCATACCTAGGGCCTCTCATTTGGTCATAGTGTAATTGTGTTTTGCTTGATTAAGCTGTCTATTGGCATAGGATATTGAATGATGTAACTTTCATTAATTTGTAGGTTGTGCCAAGATCTAGCCAATGGGAAAATTAGATGCATCCACGTGTATATTAAATGGTTTACTTCAGTTGTGCACTTTCAATATCGGTGTTAAACTCACTCTTCTTTTCAACTCATTGAAAGCCTTTTTGCACTCTTTTGTCCTTATAAATTGAGTCAACAAACCATACAAGGGTTTTTCAATCATCGCATACATGTGAATAAATCGACAGCAATATCCACAATTGCCCATAAAGGATTGTAATTCCTTTACATTCTTAGGTCTCGGTAAATCTAGGATGACTTTGATCTTATCTTCATCGGTAGAGATTCTATTTTTGGACACAATATGCCCCAATATCTTTACCTGTCTCACCATGAAAAACACATTTTTCTAGATTCACACATACTCTATATTGCTACTTTTGTTGAATATTTTTTTTGATTCAGGTATGTGGGCAATACGTTGAGAAGAGTATGTGCATAAGTCATCCACATAAACTTCCATATTTTTCCTGAGGAACTCTTTGAACACATGACACATTAGTCTTTGAAACGTTTCTAGGGCATTAGCTATACCAAATGGCATAACCCAAAATGCATATAATCCCCATCTATAACAAATGCAGTCTTATGTTGGTCTTGAGTAGTGATGGCCACTTGATTATAACTTGAAAGCCCATCAAGGAAGATGTAGACTTCCTTGCCCATTCAGTGTGTTCGATCTCGTGTATAAATCTAGATGTCAATAGTTTTGTCTATTTCTTCTTTGATTTTCAGTAGACTACACATCATCATATGTATATGGTCTTTGATTAGATGGTTTTGCATCAAGAGTCATCAGAGTTCTATGGGCACATATTGAGGGATCTACACCTTTCAATTCTTAGTAGGTCTAAGTGAACACGTCCCTATATTCTCGAATTAAGCTATGAGTTCTTGTTCCTCCTCTAAAGACACGTCCTTGCCTATGTATGTGCATCTCTCTCATCATTACTATTACCTTCTTGGTCTGCTCTTTGGTATTGTATTCTATTCCATCTTGTGCGTCTCTCTTATGCATTTGATAATCTATTTTTCTTTCCTCCACTTCATATCTTTTGAGATGTTTTGGCCCTTCAAAGTGTTCATTAGGTACGTTTTTTTCCTCCATTTCAATGGTTTTCCTTCTATGGTTTCCTTGAATACTTTTCTATTGAAAATACTTTTTGCTGTTCCATGTCATCTTCCCATTCTATAGCTTTAAGGTATTGCTCATCCAAGTCAAACTCAAGTTCCATTTCTATGCTTTTCTAGTCTTCCTTCCACTCTCTTTCAATTATTTCATCTTCTTCAGCCTCTTGACGTACAACCATGTCCAAGTTTAGGTTGTATCCTTCTTCATCCACACACTCATTCGTAGTCATCACTTCTTCATTTACACACACATCTAGTGTTGCTAGAATTTCCATCCATCCATGCGGTTCGAATGCTTTGTGGAGAAATATTTGTGGCATGTAGGCTGCATCTTCTATGGGTCTATGTTTCACGTGTCCTGATTGCCGATATTATAACTTTGTTCTTCTCATTTAGATGATTTTGAAATCCATAGTTGGGTATCCTCATTCATCCACAACCAGTCACGAGATCCAACACTATGAATTGACACATCATCTTCCTCTTTATGTACATGATTCCATTCAAGAGGTGGTACATCTCTATATATAAAATTTTGATGATTTATTTTGGTAGTAATACCTTGATGCTGGAGATACAAAGCATCTTGTCCCCTTTCTTGAACTACCTTTAGTTGTCGCATGAATGGTCTAGATCATGTCGTAATTTCTCCCCTTGCCAAATTGGCATATAACTAAAGTATGTTCAAATTCTACTCCAAAAGTTGTGAGAATTACATTTTCAAGGAGTTCTAAAGGTCGTTCTTCATGACCATCAGCTAGTTGTAACTTCATTCTAATTATTCGTTGAGCTAGCATTCCCCATTTCTCCCAAATTTCTTTGGTTGCTATTCCAACTCTAGCTCCCATATCTAGAATGGATTTGGTCATATATCCTTGTAACGTGATTGGAAGACATATATTTCCTTCATCACCCTCACTAAAAGACCAAACTTTATCATATGGTATCCTGATAGTTGCTATTTTCTCCTCCTTTTCTTCTTTAACAAATATGTTTCATTCAATTTCAACTCATTAGCTAGTTTCTTCCATAGATGAGGTTTGACTTGCAAAACTTCTTCTAGGGTTATAGAACATTGTACTTTTTCTTTCTTTAATTCTTGTAAGGTGGTCGACACCTCCTCAAAAGTCTCATTTTTTCTCATATTTTCTCGTATAATTAGGAAGTGTAGTTATACTAATTGCTTCCTTCGTGTCCTCATCCGAATTGGATAATTCTTCAAGGTCTTCTTCGTACTCCATTCTAGGTAGGCTCCTACAAGAGTCTAGTTCTTCAAAGGAAGGGGCATCTTCCTCATTTTTCATCTGTCTCTCTTCTTACACTTTGGCCCACAAATCATGTGGCTAGTTTGCTTCCACTTTAGGAATCATTGAGTTTCTCCTCTTCACTTTCCTTAGTTTGTTCAGGTTTCTTCTATTGTGATTTATGGTTTTCTAAACATCCCTGGAACATTTCTTTGAGGATTCGAATTTCAAGAAGGCTAGGTATTGCTTGTTTTAGCATGGTCTGAGCAACTTCAATTAAATTTAACATATCTCAAGTTTGTCTTTTTTGAGATATCCTCTTGGATAGCTCTAATCATATTTCCCTAGACTAGGTCTTGTGTTTCTTCTAGATTGATATGCTCTTAACCACATAATTTTTTAATTCTACAAGCATGGGATCCGCTAGAATTGATCTTGCCTATTCCTTCGTTTGGTTTTCTTTCACCACTTTCGTGTCTTGATTGGCTAGAGTAGTTTCCTTAGGTTTGAGATCTTTTATTGTTTTTTCCTTCCCTTTAGCCATTTTTTTCACCACTTGTTTTTTTATAGTTTCTCTTCTTGCATTCCATTTTTGAGTTTTTTTCCTTTTCGAGGTATTAGATGATTTTTCAAAATGTTCTACTATTTGGGGTAAGGATTCTATCTCATTTTCCTTTCCATGATTTCTTTTGCTTTGGTCTGGTGATGGCTTTCAATGGCACATTGTGCTCTTTATCACTCCCTGAGGACTCCATTACCTCAATTACATTGATGTAAGACTTGGGTGATGTTCTGGATGGATTCTTGGGGCAATCTCTAAACAAGTACCACAATCACTCCAATACCCTTCCCAAACTTTAGGGGTGGTGGGTGGTAAGGCATTGTACATTCCCTAATAAAGTGGTCTCCTCCACATCCATAACATGGTCCTCTAGGGGCAAGTGGTCTTGCCATATGTCTTGTGGGGGCTTTAGCTCTAGCAGCAATACACATCAAGTTGGTTTATTCAAGTCCATAGGTGTTTCCATAACTATCATGCACATAGTACTACTATTCATAGAAAGATTTATGTTCTATGAGATTTTGGTCATTGGAATAATAATATCCATAACCATGTTCATACATTTGACTTTTGTTTTTGCACTCCTCAATGATGACATCGACACTATAGCTCTCTCTAGGTTATTACATGTATGAAATTTTGTGGATGTGAAGGATGTTGTCCCAGCACAAGTTGAGGTTGGTTATAGGCTTGATACTCATATGGTCTTGGAATCATGGTTGGTCCTCGACATGGATCATATCTCTAAACCTCCCTGCCTTTCTCTCTCAGTGGGTATTCATAGGGTCTATATTGCAGTGGTGGCATTGGCCTAGATTGTCTGATATATGGGCAATTTACAATGGTATGATTAGTGTATCTTTGTTCAATATGACACTATAGAGTATGTCCTTGTGCATGTTTCCTATAAGATTGATACGCTTGTGGGGAAACATGTCCTTTTGCACAAGCATGAGATGGATTGTCACCTCCACAATGTGCACAACTCCTTAGTAAGGGCATCCTCATGGGTTGGTTTTGATAATTCTTTTGCCCTTGGACACCTAGTTCTTTGGCCACTAAGTCTGCAAGTTCTTCTAGATTCATTAGAAGCCTATTTGAAACTATGAATCATAGAAGAGGATTTATGTTTAATACCCCTCTTGGTGAATTCACCAACAAATTCCTCAAAGAATTGCTCTATATTCACAAAGCAGTTGGGATCCAAGGGCTAGAACCAAGTCAAAATATCCCGGTAAGAGTGAGACCAAAAGATTCATACTAGAAAAAAGTCTTCAACTTCCTTAGCATGCAAAACTTGCTTAAATTCACACACGTGGTCATATGGGTCTGTAGAATCATGATAATGATTCCTTATGCACTTGGCTACCTTAATAGGTCTTAACCTTCTTCATGCATCAGGAGGTTTAGGCATAACTAGAATCACAAGATGCACTCCTGGTCCTCTACCTTATGGGGTTCTTGTAGGAAAGGATGGTGAGTTCATGGTCTTGCTTCCTGGATGAGTGGGAGGCATGTTTATTGGTGCACACCAATCACCAATTGAAGTTTGGAAGACAAAAAGATGGAGATAAGATCAAGTCTTGAAGCAAAGAAGGCGGTTACATTCACAGAATGAATGATATGTACACATATGTACATTAGTGAAGACATAGATCACTTATACTTCTGTTTAGTTATAAGCTTGTACATATTTGCCTATAAATACTTTTGAAAAGTTTTGGGGCAGTAGAGGAGACAATAGGAGAGTATGAGAATAGTGCATTTGTAAGTTGTAAGACTCAATAGAGTTCATAGGAATGAGAAGAAGTCTCTCTCATAACTCAATTGTAATTTTTTGAGGAATATAAGGAAATTTGCGTCCGAAGTTTTCGTGTCTTCTCCTTCTCTGGTAGATATTCTGTGGAATGCTTTTGTACAAGTCTAAGTCTAGAGTTGATTGATCTCTGTACAAAATTTCAGCTTCCAATTGTAATCAGGTTAAGAGAATTGTGTGTAGGAACATTCATATGTAAAGAATGTTCACAGTCTTCTGAAATAGGCGCAGATTTCGAGTTCAATGAAATGAGTAGTGCTCAGTGCACAGTGTAAAGTTTTACACATATGATAGCTCAAAATCTAAGTTGAGAGATAAGCTATCTATAGCTAAAAGGATTTGATCAAACGGGTTCGACATTGTGAGAACTAAAGCTAAGAAGTTAGGAGTGTCCAAATCGACTTCTCAAAAGTGCAGATTTAGACATAGGTAACTTGTGAAGTAGATTTCTCAAGATCTACTGAATCTTTTGGAGTGGTTTGATTTGGAGGAGGTGCGCAATCTTTAGGCGACACCTTGTGCAAAGTTTCATAAAAAACTTTACACATTTACTTAGTCAATGAGAAAGATATATGCTGCAGACTTTCTAAGTAATCTCCTTCTTCACAGATTGTTCAAGAATTTGATATTTGGTCATTGATCTTTTAAATTGGTAAAGGTTTTGACTTACTCTTCAACAAGAGTAGGTTGTTCTTTTGGAGATTAACACTCTCCATCAGTGGTATCAGAGCAGGAAACATCAAATTTGAGAAAAGGAGGATCTCGACTGCTGCAGTTGCAAAGAATTCAACATCTGAAGATTAAAAGGTGAAAGCCTGAAGGAAAAGCTTGAAGAAGAGATCATACGACATCAAGAAGGACGAAAGGAGTGTCATTCGAAGTAAAGGTAACCTTATACTTTATAAAGATTGAAGAATTTAGTACACAGGTAAAGGAAGGATGGGAGATTCTCTTCAGATAGAGAAATTGGATAGAGAGAATTATCCTGCATGGTCAATGAGGATGGAAGCCCATCTAATGAGCAAAGATTTGATAGCCTATATTACAGGAGAAGACGAAAAGCCTCAATTCAGAGATCCTAGTGTTCCAACTAGGGAGGAATTGTCAAATTTGAAGAATTGGATGAAGAGAGATGCTAAAGCTAGGAGCATTATCTATATGGAAGTCAATGACTACTTGCTACCTCACATTAGAGGTCTTGAAAGTGCAAGTGAAATATGGAATGCTTTGGAGGAGCATTTCCAAAACACTACAAAGTAATGGTGGATATAATCAAAACTATAATTCAATAGGAAGAGGTGGCAGAAATCAAAGAGGTAATTTTAGAGGTAGAGGTAGTAGGGGTTACTTTGGAAGAAATACAGGTAGAGGTTTCCAAAGTCAACAATATAACAATACCTACTAGAATTATGCTTCAGATCAAAAGGAAGATTCAACATTGATAATGAATGCAACTTGTGAAAGGCAGAGTGAAGATCAAAGAGTCTTCTACATTGACTCAGGATGTAGCAATCACCTGAGTGGTAACATAGCATTGATGAATGATTTGGAGAATAAGGTATCTAATCATGTTGTTCAAACAGGTGACAATACAAAGCATAATGTGAAGTCAATTGGATCAGTGAAGGCCAAGGATGGTAGCACCTTATTGAGTAAGGTCTTGTATGTTCCTACAATTCCTAAGAATTTGATAAGTGTAGGACAAATTGTGGAAAAAGGTTATGAAGTGAGGTTCACTAATGAAGGAGTGTTTGTGGAAGACCCTAGCAATGGGTATAAACAAATTGTTTCAGGGAAGAAAGAAGGAAGATTGTTCACATTGAAGATTCAAGGTAATGTTGGTCATGCCTTGTTCACTTATGGAGGACATAAGATCTCTGAGTTAGATCTTTGGCATAAGAGGCTTGGACATTTCAATGAAAGAGGTATTAAAGACATGATTAATAATGGCTCAGTGCTTGGATTGCCTAATGTTGCAGGTCAACATATGACATACAGATGTGAGGCATGTCAATTAGGTAAGGCTCATAAGCAACCCTATTCTAAACATGGGTTTATGTATTCAGAGAAACTTGAGTTGGTACACACAGATGTGTGGGGACCATCAAAGGATTTCAGTATCAATGGATCAAGGTATTATGTGATTTATGTTGATGATGCTACCAGATGGATCACTATCTATGTGATCAAAGATAAGTCAGAAGTATTCAATACTTTCAAACATTATCATATGTATGCAGAGAGAATTACAGGACATAAATTGAAGAGACTAAGGTCAGATGGAGGGGGAGAGTATTTCTCTAATGAGTTCAGTGATTACTTGTGGAATGCAGGCATAAAAAGAGAGGTTACTTGCAGGTACTCTCCTCAACAAAATGGTGTAGCAGAAAGGAGGAATAGGACTCTTGTTGAGTTTGCAAGGTCCATGATGAAGGAGAAAAATTGCCCAAATTATTTATGGGCTGAGGCTGTAAACACAGCTACTTATTTGGTCAATAGGCTACCTTGTAAAGCCTTGCAGGGTATGACACCATATGAGGCATGGTGGGGTAAGAGACCTACATTAGACCATTGCAAAGTATTTGGATGTTTGGCCTATGCATATGTGCCATCACAATTAAGGCATAAATTGGAACCTAAAGCTGAAAAATATGTGTTTATTGGTTATGATGATAAGCAAATGGGATACAGGTTGTGGAATCCATCCACAAAACATTTTCTTGTATCAAAAGATATTACATTTGATGAGCAAGATACTTGGTATGCAGGTACTATCAATATTAATACAGATGATGAAATTGTGAGCCAAAGGAAAGGTAAATCAAAGATTCAGATATTTGATGATTAAGAGAATCATGGAGTGCAGGTTGAAGTGGAAGAGACACCAAGATTTGATCCAGAGTATGAAGAACGAGAAACCTCAAGAAGTGGAGAACTCAGGAGGTCTACAAGGCACAAATGGCAACCTACAAGGTATAGCTATGATACTTTATTCTTGACTACTAAGGATTATGCTTACATGGTTAAAGCAGATGAAGACCCTTCTACATATGAAGAGGCAGAAGGTAAAGAGATTTGGGAAAAAGCGATGCAGGAAGAATATGATGCATTGATGGAGAATCAAACATGGGATTTGGTTCCAAAACCAAAGAGTCAGAAGATCATTGGATGCAAGTGGGTTTATAAGACAAAGAGATTTGCAGATGGAAGTGTGTCTAGGTACAAAGCTAGACTTGTTGTTAAAGGGTTTGCTCAGACATATGGTATTGACTATGATGAGACTTATAGTACAGTGGCAAAGATGAAAACCATTAGAACACTCATAGCAATTGCTGCATGCAAAGGTTGGAAATTGTGTCAATTAGATGTGAAGAATGCTTTTTTGAATGGTTATATTTCAGATGATGTTTTCATGGAGCAACCTCAAGGATTCAGAGATGGAAGATATCCAGATTATGTGTGTAAGCTGAAGAGAGCTTTATATGGCTTGAAGCAGGCCCCAAGGGCATGGAACTATAGGCTTGTAAAGTTCTTAAAGGAACTTGGATTTCAAGTATCTAAAGCAGATAGTAGCTTGCTTGTCAAAGCAAGTGATGATGTGTTCATTTACATATGTATATATGTTGATGATATAATTCTTACAGGTACAGATGAGAAAGGCATACAAAGCCTAAAGAAGCAAATGGAGAAAGAGTTCAAAATCAGTGACTTGGGAGATTTGTCATACTTCTTGGGCATGAAGATTTCATACACTCAACATGGAGTGTATGTGACTCAAGAAAGGTATTTGAAGAATTTGTTAACCAAGTTTAAATGAATGATTGCAGAATAGCACCTACTCCAATGGAGGTGAATCATAAATTGAGCAGATTTGGAGGTGAAGAGTTCAAGGACATAAAACAATATCAGAGTTTGGTTGGTAGTCTTATCTATGCTACATTAACTAGGCCTGATTTATCATATGCAGTTGAAGTGTTGTCTCAATTTATGCATTGTCGTAGGAAACTGCATTGGATTGCAGGTCAACGAGTGTTGAGGTACATTAAGGGAACACTCAAAGAGGGTTTGTATTATGGTTTTACATCAGATACAAATATCAAAATATATAGTGATGCAGATTGGGCAGGTAATCCAGATGATAGAAGGTCAACCTATGGATACATGTGTTATGTGGGAGATAAGTTAACCTCTGGATGTTCAAAGAAGCAACATACAGTTGCTTTGTCATCTACAGAAGCAGAGTACAAAGGCATGGTTGAAGCTGCAAAAGAAGTGATATGGCTTAAGACTCTCATGAAGAGTTTTGACACTATACAGAGCATACCTATCATTTATGGAGATAACATGAGTTCATTATATCTAGCTGCTAATCCTGTTTTTCATGCCACGACCAAACACATTGAGATACAGTATCACTTTCTAAGAGAGAAGGTGATGGATAAAGAGATTGAAGTTATACATACTTCAACCAAAGATCAGATAGTTGATATGCTTACAAAGAGTTTGGATGGACCAAAGTTACAGAAGTTCAAAGATATGGCAGGTATAAAGAAGATAAGAGAAACCTCAATTGATGATTGAGGGGGAGCTGTTGGTGCACACCAATCACCAATTGAAGTTTGGAAGACAAAAAGATGGAGATAAGATCAAGTCTTGAAGCAAAGAAGGTGGTTACATTCACAGGATGAATGATATGTACACATATGTACATTAGTGAAGACATAGATCACTTATACTTCTGTTTAGTTATAAGCTTGTACATATTTGCCTATAAATACTTTTGAAAAATGCCACGACAGTAGAGGAGACAATAGGAGAGTATGAGAAAAGTGCATTTGTAAGTTGTAAGACTCAATAGAGTTCATAGGAATGAGAAGAAGTCTCTCTCATAACTCAGTTGTAATTTTCTGAGGAATAGAACGAAATTTGCACCCGAAGTTTTCGTGTCTTCTCCTTCTCTGGTAGATATTCTGTGGAATGCTTTTGTACAAGTCTAAGTCTAGAGTTGATTGATCTCTGTACAAAATTTCAGCTTCCAATTGTAATCAGGTTAAGAGAATTGTGTGTAGGAACATTCATATATAAAGAATGTTCAGTCTTCGGAAACAGGCGCATATGTCGAGTTCAATGAAATGAGTAGTCCTCAGTGCACAGTGTAAAGTTTTACACATATGATAGCTCAAAATCTAAGTTGAGAGATAAGCTATCTATAGCTAAAAGGATTTGATCAAACGGGTTCGACATTGTGAGAACTAAGCTAAGAAGTTAGGAGTGTCCAAATCGACTTCTCAGAAGTGCAGATTTAGACATAGGTAACTTGTGAAGTACATTTCTCAAGATCTACTGAATCTTTTGGAGTGGTTTGATTTGGAGGAGGTGCGCAATCTTTAGGCGACACCTTGTGCAAAGTTTCATAAAAAACTTTACACATTTACTTAGTCAATGAGAAAGATATATGCAGCAGACTTTCTAAGTAATCTCCTTCTTCACAGATTGTTCAAGAATTTGATATTTGGTCATTGATCTTTTAAATTGGTAAAGGTTTTGACTTACTCTTGATATAGAGGTGTTCTAAGTTCAAGAGTAGGTTGTTCTTTTGGAGATTAACACTCTCCATCAGTGGTATCAGAGCAGGAAACATCAAATTTGAGAAAAGGTGGATCCCGACTGTTGCAGTTGCAAAGAATTCAACATCTGAAGGATTAAAAGGTGAAAACCTGAAGGAAAAGCTTGAAGAAGAGATCATACGACATCAAGAAGGACAAAAGGAGTGTCATTCGAAGTAAAGGTAACCTTATACTTTATAAAGATTGAAGAATTCAGTACATAGGTAAAGGAAGGATGGGAGATTCTCTTCAGATAGAGAAATTGGATAGAGAGAATTATCCTGCATGGTCAATGAGGATGGAAGCCCATCTATTGAGCAAAGATTTGATAGCCTATATTACAGGAGAAGAAGAAAAGCCTCCATTCAGAGATCCTAGTGTTCCAACTAGGGAGGAATTGTCAGATTTGAAGAATTGGATGAAGAGAGATGCTCAAGCTAGGAGCATTATCTATATGGCAGTCAATGACTACTTGCTACCTCACATTAGAGGTCTTGAAAGTGCAAGTGAAATATGGAATGCTTTGGAGGAGCATTTCCAAAACACTACAAAGTCAAGAAAGGCATCTTTATGGGCAGAGTTTACTACTTTCAAGAAGAAGGCTTCACAATCAATATCTGATTATGTGACAAAGATGAAGGACATTGCAGATGCATTAGGAGCAGTGGATGAAGACATTGAAGAAGATAAATTGGTAAGGCAAATTCTCACAGGACTAAGAGGTGATGAGAAGTGGAAGCCTTTTATTTTATCTACAGAACTTTCATTGGATCATTTCAATCCTGATTTGAATCAATTGTTAGGACATATGCTAACTTTTGAGAATGATATCAAAGGAGATGTTGACAAGAGTGCAGGTCATGCAATGTACTCTAAAGACAAGAAGAAAACTAACAAAGGAAAGCAACAAGCAAATGAAGAAGAAGGCACAACTAGTCAAGCCAACTTCCTAAGAGGAAGAGGAGGTGGCAAAGGTAGAGGAAGAAGCAGGAGTAACAAAGATGGATCCAAAGCTTGCTGGATTTGTGGTAAGACAAATCATTTAGCTAATGATTGTTGGCATAACACTCAGAGTAATGGTGGATATAATCAAAACTATAATTCAAGAGGAAGAGGTGGCAGAAATCAAAGAGGTAATTTCAGAGGTAGAGGTAGTAGGGGTTACTTTGGAAGAAATACAGGTAAAGGTTTCCAAAGTCAACAATATAACAATACCTACTACAATTATGCTTCAGATCAAAAGGAAGATTCAACATTGATAATGAATGCAACTTGTGAAAGGCAGAGTGAAGATCAAAGAGTCTTCTACATTGACTTAGGGTGTAGCAATCACCTGAGTGGTAACATAGCATTGATGACTGATTTGGAGAATAAGGTATCTAATCATGTTGTTCAAACAGGTGACAATACAAAGCATAATGTGAAGTCAATTGGATCAGTGAAGGCCAAGGATGGTAGCACCTTATTGAGTAAGGTCTTGTATGTTCCTACAATTCCTAAGAATTTGATAAGTGTAGGACAAATTGTGGAAAAAGTTTATGAAGTGAGGTTCACTAATGAAGGAGTGTTTGTGGAAGACCCTAGCAATGGGTATAAACAAATTGTTTCAGGGAAGAAAGAAGGAAGATTGTTCACATTGAAGATTCAAGGTAATGTTGGTCATGCCTTGTTCACTTATGGAGGACATAAGATCTCTGAGTTAGATCTTTGGCATAAGAGGCTTGGACATTTCAATGAAAGAGGTATTAAAGACATGATTAATAATGGCTCAGTGCTTGGATTGCCTAATGTTGCAGGTCAACATATGACATACAGATGTGAGGCATGTCAATTAGGTAAGGCTCATAAGCAACCCTATTCTAAACATGGGTTTATGTATTCAGAGAAACTTGAGTTGGTACACATAGATGTGTGGGGACCATCAAAGGATTTCAGTATCAATGGATCAAGGTATTATGTGATTTATGTTGATGATGCCACCGGATGGATCACTATCTATGTGATCAAAGATAAGTCAGAAGTATTCAATACTTTCAAGCATTATCATATGTATGCAGAGAGAATTATAGGACATAAATTGAAGAGACTAAGGTCAGATGGAGGGGGAGAGTATTTCTCTAATGAGTTCAGTGATTACTTGTGGAATGCAGGCATAAAAAGAGAGGTTACTTGCAGGTACTCTCCTCAACAAAATGGTGTAGCAAAAAGGAGGAATAGGACTCTTGTTCAGTTTGCAAGGTCCATGATGAAGGAGAAAAATTGCCCAAATTATTTATGGGTTGAGGCTGTAAACACAGCTACTTATTTGGTCAATAGGCTACCTTGTAAAGCCTTGGAGGGTATGACACCATATGAGGCATGGTGGGGTAAGAGACCTACATTAGACCATTGCAAAGTATTTGGATGTTTGGCCTATGCATATGTGCCATCACAATTAAGGCATAAATTGGAACCTAAAGCTGAAAAATATGTGTTTATTGGTTATGATGATAAGCAAATGGGATACAGGTTGTGGAATCCATCCACAAAACATTTTCTTGTATCAAAAGATGTTACATTTGATGAGCAAGATACTTGGTATGCAGGTACTATCAATATTAATACAGATGATGAAGAAATTGTGAGCCAAAGGAAAGGTAAATCAAAGATTCAGATATTTGATGAACAAGAGAATCATGGAGTGCAGGTTGAAGTGGAAGAGACACCAAGATTTGATCCAGAGTGTGAAGAATCAGAAACCTCAAGAAGTGGAGAACTCAGGAGGTCTACAAGGCACAAATGGCAACCTACAAGGTATAGCTATGATACTTCATTCTTGACTACTAAGGATTATGCTTACATGGTTAAAGCAGATGAAGACCCTTCTACATATGAAGAGGCAAAAGGTAAAGAGATTTGGGAAAAAGCTATGCAGGAAGAATATGATGCATTGATGGAGAATCAAACATGGGATTTGGTTCCAAAACCAAATAGTCAGATGATCATTGGATGCAAGTGGGTTTATAAGACAAAGAGATTTGCAGATGGAAGTGTGTCTAGGTACAAAGCTAGACTTGTTGTTAAAGTGTTTGCTCAGACATATGGTATTGACTATGATGAGACGTATAGTCCAGTGGCAAAGATGAAAACCATTAGAACACTCATAGCAATTGCTGCATGCAAAGGTTGGAAATTGTGTCAATTAGATGTGAAGAATGCTTTTTTGAATGGTTATATTTCAGATGATGTTTTCATGGAGCAGCCTCAAGGATTCAGAGATGGAAGATATCCAGATTATGTGTGTAAGCTCAAGAGAGCTTTATATGGCTTGAAGCAGGCCCCAAGGGCATGGAACTATAGGCTTGTAAAGTTCTTAAAGGAACTTGGATTTCAAGTATCTAAAGCAGATAGTAGCTTGCTTGTCAAAGCAAGTGATGATGGGTTCATTTACATATGTATATATGTTGATGATATAATTCTTACAGGTACAGATGAGAAAGGCGTACAAAGCCTAAAGAAGCAAATGGAGAAAGAGTTCAAAATCAGTGACTTGGGAGATTTGTCATACTTCTTGGGCATGAAGATTTCATACACTCCACATGGAGTGTATGTGACTCAAGAAAGGTATTTGAAGAATTTGTTAACCAAGTTTAAAATGAATGATTGCAGAATAGCACCTACTCCAATGGAGGTGAATCATTAATTGAGCAGATTTGGAGGTGAAGAGTTCAAGGACATGAAACAATATCAGAGTTTGGTTGGTAGTCTTATCTATGCTACATTAACTAGGCCTGATTTATCATATGCAGATGGGGTGTTGTCTCAATTTATGCATTGTCCTAGGAAAGAGCATTGGATTGCAGGTCAAAGAGTGTTGAGGTACATTAAGGGAACACTCAAAGAGGGTTTGTATTATGGTTTTACATCAGATACAAATATCAAAATATATAGTGATGCAGATTGGGCAGGTAATCCAGATGATAGAAGGTCAACCTATGGATACATGTGTTATGTGGGAGATAAGTTAATCTCTTGGTGTTCAAAGAAGCAACATACAGTTGCTTTGTCATCTACAGAAGCAGAGTACAAAGGCATGGTTGAAGCTGCAAAAGAAGTGATATGGCTTAAGACTCTCATGAAGAGTTTTGACACTATACAGAGCATACCTATCATTTATGGAGATAACATGAGTTCATTATATCTAGCTACTAATCCTGTTTTTCATGCCAGGACCAAACACATTGAGATACAGTATCACTTTCTAAGAGAGAAGGTGATGGATAAAGAGATTGAAGTTATACATACTTCAACCAAAGATCAGATAGCTGATATGCTTACAAAGAGTTTGGATGGACCAAAGTTACAGAAGTTCAAAGATATGGCAGGTATAAAGAAGATAAGAGAAACCTCAATTGATGATTGAGGGGGAGCTGTTGGTGCACACCAATCACCAATTGAAGTTTGGAAGACAAAAAGATGGAGATAAGATCAAGTCTTGAAGCAAAGAAGGTGGTTACATTCACAGGATGAATGATATGTACACATATGTACATTAGTGAAGACATAGATCACTTATACTTCTGTTTAGTTTTAAGCTTGTACATATTTGCCTATAAATACTTTTGAAAAATGCCGGGGCAGTAGAGGAGACAATAGGAGAGTATGATAATAGTGCATTTTTAAGTTGTAAGACTCAATAGAGTTCATAGGAATGAGAAGAAGTCTCTCTCATAACTGTAAAGAATGTTCACAGTCTTCTGAAACAGGCGCAGATTTCGAGTTTAATGAAATGAGTAGTGCTCAGTGCACAGTGTAAAGTTTTACACATATGATAGCTCAAAATCTAAGTTGAGAGATAAGCTATCTATAGCTAAAAGGATTTGATCAAACGGGTTCGACATTGTGAGAACTAAAGCTAAAAAGTTAGGAGTGTCCAAATCGACTTCTTAGAAGTGCAGATTTAGACATAGGTAACTTGTGAAGTAGATTTCTCAAGATCTACTGAACCTTTTGGAGTGGTTTGATTTGGAGGAGGTGCGCAATCTTTAGGCGACACCTTGTGCAAAGTTTCATAAAAAACTTTACACATTTACTTAGTCAATGAGAAAGATATATGCAGGAGACTTTCTAAGTAATCTCCTTCTTCACTGATTGTTCAAGAATTTGATATTTGGTCATTGATCTTTTAAATTGGTAAAGGTTTTGACTTACTCTTGATATAGAGGTGTTCTAAGTTCAAGAGTAGGTTGTTCTTTTGGAGATTAACACTCTCCATCAATGTTGCTAGTATTTGGCATAGTAAATTGGACATGTGGTCGGATTGGCACACTTTGCTGGATACATTGACCTATGAAAGGATTTTTCAGATTGTGTTGCTACCCTTGAGGATTTTGAGAAGTGGTTTCCTCATCCATGGGAGGGAATACTAGCAAACCCAAAAATTGTAGTCTAGAGCTCTCCAAATCACTGACTTCCCTATACCTTCTCTTGTTTTGATCTAGATAGGTTACTCTAGAAGAATCTTTAGGATCATGCTATTAAAAAATAGTGGCAAGATTGATGCCTTCTCCTCTTGAGGGTGAAGTGGCTTGCAACAATTTGTCAATTCCAGCTATTAAGTAGAAGACAATCAAGTAATCATCATGAGGGATTTTATCCCCTCTCCAAATCTTTACTATTATAGATCTTCCAGTCAGAGTAAAAATTGTTTCTCTATTATCTAAGTATAGTTTTCCATGTTTTTCCATATAAAATCCTTCCTCAAACTTCACAGCTAGCTTGGGTAAGACTTCTAGTTCTATGGCTTTTCTAAGTCTTGCTACTGACTTATTGAGTCCATCTAAGTTTATGGGAACTCCTTGCAAGTTTGTAGAGACATACTATACGGAAGTTCTATACTCTCCTTCTATTTTCAACATGAGCTTTGTTGAGTGAATGGAGCTACGCATATCTTTTGAGGCCATAATAGTTTCTTCTTCTGAGTGACTAGAGGTGTCTAAGTAAATTGAGTGAATACTTTGTTGGGTTACACTTCTTGCTGAGGATATCACACTTCTTCAACTCCCTAGGACATGTCGTGACCTAAGGTTCATTCACAGTCTAGGGCGTCTAGGGTTTTACAATTTACTTGGCCTCAAATGTCAATTCTTAGGTGTGTTCGATGTGCGTATACAAAATTCTTGAAAATTCTCACTTTCAAGTTCCTCTTGAATTGGTTCCATTTTTCCACGATACATGACACTGGTGATTTTGCTGATACATGATACCCCATTTAGATGATAGGATACTTGGACTAAGGGTGATACAAGATACTTGGAAACTCACGATACTTGATACCTTCTCCTCAATGATACATGATATGTGATACATGTTATAGCACGATACACATTGTGATGATATGCGACACTTAGATAGTATTGGTGACACATGATACTAGAGAGTACATGACATAGGATACTTGAGTGTCGATGATACATGATACTTGAGTGTAGATGATACACAATATTCAAATTTTTATGATACACGATACACATCCAAGATTGGTGACACACATTACTTGAGGTATCAGCAATACATGATACTTGGAGTGACGATACTCAACTAGGCAACACATAGAACTTATGTATCATGATACATGCTAGGATTAAAGTATTGGTAATATAGGATACTTGCGAAGTGTTGAGACACATGGAAATTTGGTATCGCAATACCAAACTCAACCAATCATGATGCTTGGACTTTTTGTAGTCCAAATTTAAAACTTTGTGCATGTGTGTGTGTGTTCCTTGTACTCTCCTTGTTACCCCTATATGCTTGTGGCTAGCAAATTCTTCCAAAATCACTTTAAATGAGCCTCATGGTACTTGATTGGTGTCATATTACCCGGTGTGAGTGTACAATCAACAATTTGGTTTGTTTACAGTGGAGAGCTCACCTCAAAGAGTAATTTTCTTAGTTTTTAGCACTTGAAACCAGTTGTACACCAAGTTCTCTACACCACATGATCTGCAATACTGATCATTTGTGAGCTCCACGATACTTGCACCAACAAATGGAGTGAAGTGCGGTGAGCTGCGACAAGAGACTCAAGAGAAAAATGAAAATTTTTTGGTTTTTTGACTTGGGATTAACTTACTCTAGTTTCTCATTCCTTTACCTACTTCTAAACCTAATTCTTCACTCTAGAAATAATCCTAAAACTTGTCACACACACAATGATTGTATGAAATAAGAAGTGCAAGGGAAGTTTTGACTTGTCAACTTACTGGAATCAGTTCTTCATGCTCACTACCTTCACAACTACGCTTTCAACCATCATGTAGGCACCTTGATTGATGTCGTTTCCTGACAAAAATGCCAAAAACATGTGTGCATAAGCTTACAATGTCTTAAGGATGTGATGAAGGAGACTAAATCTTGATAATCAAACAAGTGCATATAGTGGTGGAATTGATACACTCATTAAATTATCAAATTTTTGTGAATTAAACCCCATCAAGTGTATGAAGACATGTGCTCATATGATAGTTAATGTAGGGTTCGGAAAAGTAATGTATGCAGATTAGTCTAGATCTACCTCACGTGACACCTCGTACACGCTAGCATTTATCACGATACTTGGTGTAGTAGTAGACACTAATCGAGTGATTTCTCTCAGCTCCTATGCTTGAATATGATCGATAGCACATTCATTACGAAGCTCTTGAGAAGACACATTTGATTTCAACTCTACTAGATTTTTGCTATCATCAAAAAGCAGAGTTACAGGAAACACTAGCTTTCACTTCTACATTTCCTATGCCTCAAACACACACCAAAACAACAAAAAGATATGGGGAAGGGGTAGACAACACCTTTAGGCACACATTCCAAACCTCAAACATACATACAAGCTCAAGAAGAAGAAGATACATAGACAAGAAGAAGCAAATCCAAAATTTTGCAAAGTTGGTTCTTCACAGTGGCAAAAAATTCTTTAAAAAAAGTCACAAGTGACTTATATACAAGGATACTCATAGTTAAACAATGGATTTCAGGAAAAGAAAATGGGGCAATTTATTGAATTTTTTGGGGCCTTCTTTTCTTTACTTCTTTCTTTTGCTTTCTAGTCTTCAATCCTATGGAATACTAATGCATGTTTTTCTTTTAAGTTTGATTTCCATACAATTTTGCCTTACTTTTTGTAATAAAGTAAGTTTATGATCTAGGGGTCCAATCGGTTTAGACAGATCTGAAATTGGACACCGTTTGGTCATCCATGTATATGACCAAAGACCTCGAGTTTTGACTTACTAGGAGGACTTGTGCTCTTGTGAACAAGTGATCCACTTAGCCTAGTGGTTAAGACTCAAGGATGTGAAGGAGGAGGTCTTGGATTCAATCCCCATGGGGGACATGGGGAGAGTATTTTGCCCAAAGAGATCTAAAGCCTTCTAGAAGCACCACTTGAGTTAACTGGGACACTTGGCGCACATGCAATTACATGGCCAACACTTGGATGGTTAGTATCCACTTGCCCAAGAAGGTAGTCCCCTAGAGAGAGCTATATATAGAGGCATTTGGTTGGGAGGAGAGTCATCTCTCAAGCACGTGGTGGTCGTAATCCTCGTTTTCTTGCAATTTTCATCATCTTTACATTCATTCACAATTGAAGGATAGAGTAATATTTATATTTTTGATATAGTCTGAGTGCACATGCAAAGATAAGGTATTTGAAATCAAGAATAGAAAAACACATGGGCATGGAAGGTAGAAGCAAGTGGTCTTTGCTTCAGATATGCTTAGTACACTTGCTTAGCTTCCAAATGATACCAAGAAAGCATATATGTACTTTGCAAGTGATATGTGAAATGACCAAATCAAAACAGATAACTTGACACTTCAAAAATCAAGGAAAACTTGCTATTTTTGTAGTGACACCTGCTCAGTCTTTCACTCAGTGTGACCAGCACACTAACAATTGATCTAATTCCTTCTGGACATATTAAATTAGCTTAACAAGCTACCATTTGCAAGAGGAATGAGAAGAAATGACAAACTATACTCTGAGAAAGATGTTTAGCAAAAATATGTGTACCCCCGACTTTTTAGGAACACTGCAGCAGAATACCAGAGTCCACTTCGAGCACGATTTCTCTGTAATGGCTGAATCAATTGACTTCAAACTTTGTAGGTGTATAGAAGACTTTGAGCTGAATCCAATGTGCTTTGAATCACTTAATTTGGTTCAGTAGATCCTGAGATATGCTCAGTTGAAGTTGACAGACTTGGAGATGATGACTCAGAGAAAACAGAGATAGTGAATGTAAATCTTTCTATTAGTTCACATGAATGTACAATCTCATTGGCTTGATAGATGTAGCCTAATGAGTTGGAGATGTGTAGGCTATGGTGTAGCACTCACACACTCTATGATCACAGATGTAAGCCTCGGGAATGATGAAGGACACCCGCGACTTTTCAAGTACAACTTATATAAGAAATGAGTGAGAGTTTTTAATTCAAATTTGAATTCTTGGCTCCCTTCAATCACTCCTCTAAAAGTAGGGAGATATTCTCTCCAATTACACCATCCAAAATTCCACGACTCTAATCAATTAGGTGTGATACAAGTAAATGCCAAGTCATATAGACTTTTTACAATGAGTAAAAGGTAATAACACATAAGACTAAGTTCCTATGGTTCTTGCTTCTCATAGAGATATCATTCAAGGGTTCCAAGCTAATCTTCCAAGGTTCCAAGCCAAGTGTGAAGGCTTGAAATGCACCAACACGCAGGTGTAAGAGAATGTCTTTCAATACCCTGCACTACATTCCATAGTCCGTTTGTGACCAATACATGACGCATCATATAAGCCCATAATGGGTAGTTGGTACCATCCAACTTATCCTCAACAGGCAGCATACAGAATACATCACTGCTTTTAGCCATGGTCGGTGACTAAAATACCTTGATGTAAAACATTGACTGTATCTATTTCCATTATTGCCTTTGATGGATCCAAATGAGCGCCTTTTTGAAACCATTTTTAGGTGCCAACCTATTTAGGATATCGCATGAAAAATTCTGTTGGAACCATAAGCATCTTTTATACTTAGACTTAGCATAAAAGATGCTATTTTGTCTATTATAGTATATATGAGATTGGGAGCATGTCATAATGAAAGACTTTGTCTTGAAAAATATCTAAGTTTTCCAATAAGTTAGATATTTTTTTGTACTTTCCCATCCTTTTGCCACAAGGTCTTTCTACCATTCAAAATTGACCTTAACTATTCCCGTCTTGTAAGAAGGTAAGGATTAAATTCTTAACACATGTACTTTCATACAAATGTATGTCTTTGCATGGCATTAAAAATCCAAGAAATTATGGTTAGTATTCATGCATCCCTTGCTCTTGTGCTCCATTTTGTGCATGAAAATGTGCTTCTCTTCCATGCACCATCATGCCAATACACATACTCCTATGCATCTAAAAATTTTTCTATGAAAGATAGCTTTGGAGTTGAACTTGCATTCAAATTGTCCTTTAGGTTTTAAAAATTCACATACATCCATTCTCTTTAATGCAAAGATGCTGGGCTGAAGCAAAGCAGGTCTAGCAGCTTCAACTCAATCTCTTGAGTGCATCCAACCATCACTCCCAACAGTGGTATCAGAGCAAATAAGGTAAACATGGGAGATGGTTTTCCTTCATTCATTGACAAATTGGACAGGAACAATTACCAAGCTTGGTCTCTAAGGATGAAGACCTATCTACAAGGAAGAAGCTTATTTGGATACATATCAGGAGATGAGGAATTGCCCTCATTCAAAGCTAGAGGACTACCCACCAAGGATGAACAAGAAAGGCTTAACCAATGGTGTGCAAAGGATGCTTTGGCAAGGTCTTACCTTCTTAACTCTATATCTGATTTCCTTTTACCTCATGTAAGGAACTGTAAGACTTCCCAAGAGACTTGGGAAACTCTGTCAACATATTTCTCTTCCAACACAAGGGCCAGGAAGAATCAACTGTGGATTGAATTCACAACCCTTAGGAAGCAGCCCAAGCAATCAGTCTCAGAGTATGTAACAAAGATTAAAGATGTGGCAGACCAATTAGCAAGCATTGGAGAGGAAATTGAAGAGGAGCAAATAGTCAGACAAGTAACAAATGGACTCAAGGCAGATGATAAGTGGGAAAGCTTCACCACTGCAATGGACCTCTATATGGACATGCATACCCCAGATCTCACAACACTCATGGGCCAACTATTCACACATGAATCAAAGTTTACAAAGGTAGGAGATCAATCAAAAGGTAACAACCCCTCTGCTCTATATACTGATAAGAAAGTTAAGGATAAAGGTAAAGGGAAGAAACAGGATGAAGAAGGCTCTACCTCCCAAGCTAATTATGCAGGGAGAGGTAGATCATCAAGAGGCAGGGGCAGAGGAGGTAAGTCAGGTAGGGGGAGACCCTACAACTCATCACCATGCAACATTTGTGGAATGTCCAATCATACCACAGATGAATGCTACAAGAACTACAAGAATCAGAGAGGAAGAAGCTACTCAAGAGGTGGATACTCTCAAGGGAGAGGCAGGTTCAACCAACACCAAGGCTACCATGGATACAACAATCAATACAACAACAATTACAACCACAACCACAATGGTAATTACCAAGGTGGATTGAGAAACAGAAGGGACTACAACAACTACACAGAGGAGCAAGATGACTCCCTATTGATCATGAATATGACCTCCAAGGTAGGTACAAATGATGATCATTTATTTTATATTGACTCAGGATGTTCTAACCATGTAGCTGGTAATGTGGCACTACTCTCTGATTTGGAAGAACCCAAGGGCAAACATCAGGTACAGACAGGTGATGATACTAAACACTCTGTTGTAAAGATTGGAAATGTAAAGACATGTGATGGTAACCAAAATCTATTGAGCAGGGTACTCTATGTACCAACCATCACCAAGAATCTAATGAGTGTTGGTCAGATTGTGGAGAAAGGTTTGCAGGTCAGATTCACACAACATGGAGCATATGTGGAGGACCCAAGACATGGATTCAGAAGGATAGCCAAGGGAGAAAAATCATGTAGATTGTTTACTTTTGAGCTAGAAGACACCAAGAACATTGCTTTATATAATTACAAGGATCAAACACTTTCAGAGTTAGAGATATGGCACAAGAGGTTAGGTCACATAGGTGAAAGAACCCTAAAGCAAATATGCAGGGATCAATGTGTGCTTGGGATACCTAATGTGTCCAAGCAACACATGATTTACAAGTGTGGAGCATGTCAGTTTGGTAAGTCTCACAGGTTGCCCTATTCAAGGAAAGGTTTCATGCATGAAGACTACCTAGACTTGGTACACACAGATGTTTGGGGACCTAGCAAGGACCCTTCCATTTCAGGTTCAAGGTATTATGTGTCCTTTATTGATGACTATAGCAGGTGGACCATTTTATACTTTATGAAGCATAAAGATGAAGTGTTTAATTGTTTCAAGAGGTATCTTGCACTTGTTGAAAACCAAACAGGAAGAAGCTTGAAGAGGCTAAGATCAGATGGTGGAGGAGAGTACTTCTCCAATGAGTTTGAAGATTTCTTGCAGGAAAGAGGCATCAGAAGGGAGATTACTACAAGGTACTCACCTGAACAAAATGGAGTAGCTGAAAGAAGGAAAAGACTCATAGTAGAAACAACTAGGTCTATGCTTAATGAAAAGAAGTTGCCAAATTATCTGTGGGCAGAGAGTGTATCTACTGCCACCTATCTCATCAATAGATTGCCATCCAAATCACTTGATGGCATGACACCATATGAAGCTTGGCATGGTAAGAGACCTTCTCTGGATCATTGCAAAATCTTTGGTTGTGTAGCATATGTGCATATTCGCTCACAGGTAAGGGGAAATAATTTGAACCAAAAGGGATACAGATTCTACAACCCAACAAACAAAGGGTTCAAGGTAAGCAGAGATGTCATCTTTGATGAGAATGACTCATGGTATGAGAATGAATGCAGGAAAGTTAGTCTACCCTATGATATGGAAGAAGATTTCCCAAAGCTCACCAAGGAGGAACCAATCCAGAAAGATGAATCAAGCTCAGATGATGATGATACAATTAACCTTGAGGAATTCAAGGCATGGAAGTCCAAAGGAAAGATGAAGATGAAGAAGCTAGAGGATATACCAGAATCCTCAACTCAAGCAATTAGAAGATCTCAGAGAGAAAGCAAGAGACCAATCAGATTTGGGTATGACACATCACTTGTAACTAAACATTCTGTATATCTTGCAAAGGATTTGCTGAATGAAGAACCAGGTACCTATGAAGAAGCAATCACCAAACCAGAATGGAAAGGAGCTATGGATGAAGAAATGAAAGCTCTCAAGGAGAGTGATACTTGGGACTTGGTACCCAAGAAGGACTCTATGAAAGTGATAGGATCCAGATGGATCTACAAGCTAAAGAGAAATTCAAATGGAACAATAAACAGGTACAAAGCTAGGTTGGTAGCCAAGGGTTTTGCACAAACCCAAGGCATTGATTATGAGGAGACATTTTCTCCTGTGGCTAAGATGCCAACTATCAGAATATTGGTGAGTGTAGCTGCATCCAAGAATTGGAACATGTACCAATTAGATGTCAAGAATGCTTTCTTGAATGGATGGATATCTGAAGAAGTCTACATGTCACAACCACCTGGCTATGAAGATCCCAAGAAGGTAAATTATGTTTGTAAATTGAAGAAGGCTCTATATGGATTGAAACAGGCACCTAGAGCATGGAATTACAGGTTGACAACCTATCTCCAAGACCAAGGATTTGTGATGAGTAAAGTTGATACTTCTCTGTTCATAAAGAGAAGTAGTACAGAGGTAATCTACTTGTGTGTTTATGTTGATGACATCATCATTACAGGCAATGATGTCAATGGTATTAGACACATCAAAGGACAGATGATGGAGGAATTCAAGATCAATGATCTTGGATTATTGAAGTACTTCTTAGGTCTTGAGTTAGTCTACACCAACTCAGGTATATATATTACTCAAAAGAAGTATGTACAGGATATGGTCAAGAAGTTTGGCTTGCACGATGCTAAAGTCTCAACTACTCCAATGGAGGTCAACCTAAAGCTAAGTGCTCATGAAGGGGAAGAAGTCCAAGACATCACAGGATATCAAAGCATGGTAGGTAGTTTGAATTATGCTACCTTGACAAGAATTGATATAGCATATGGAGTTAGTGTGCTTAGTCAATTCATGCACAAACCAAGGGTACCTCACCTAGAGGCAGCAAAGAAGATCTTGAAGTATTTGAAGGGAACTCAGAACCATCGTTTGTACTTTCCTTATACATCAGATATTGACATCAAAGTATATTCAGATGTAGATTGGGCAGGATGCAAGGATGATAGGAGAAGCACATCAGGATACATTTGTTTTGCAGGAGATAAACCTATTTCTTGGTTAGCCAAGAAGCAACCTACAGTGGCATTGTCATCCACTGAAGCAGAGTATAGAGGGCTTGCCAATGCCACTCAAGAAGCTATCTGGTTGAAGCTTTTATATACAGAGTTAGGTCTATATACTAGACCTCCAATTATCTTTGGAGATAACACTAGCTCTCTTCACCTTGCAGCTAATCCAATATATCATGCTAGAACAAAACACATAGAGGTTCATTACCACTATGTGAGAGAGAAGTTGCTTAGCAAAGAGATTCAATTGACATATGTGTCTACTATTATGCAATGTGCAGATTTACTCACTAAAGCATTGGATGGAAACAAGTTATGCAGATTCAAATCCATGATTGGATTGCAGGATGTGATTGAAGATTAAAGATGAAGACTTAAGCCAAAGTGCTTGGCTTGAGGGGGAGTTGTTGGTGCATTTCAAGCCTTCACACTTGGCTTGGAACCTTGGAAGATTAGCTTGGAACCCTTGAATGATATCTCTATGAGAAGCAAGAACCATAGAAACTTAGTCTTATGTGTTATTACCTTTTACTCATTGTAAAAAGTCTATATGACTTGGCATTTACTTGTATCACACCTAATTGATTAGAGTCGTGGAATTTTGGATGGTGTAATTGGAGAGAATATCTCCCTACTTTTAGAGGAGTGATTGAAGGGAGCCAAGAATTCAAATTTGAATTAAAAACTCTCACTCATTTCTTATATAAGTTGTACTTGAAAAGTCGCGGGTGTCCTTCATCATTCCCGAGGCTTACATCTGTGATCATAGAGTGTGTGAGTGCTACACCATAGCCTACACATCTCCAACTCATTAGGCTACATCTATCAAGCCAATGAGATTGTACATTCATGTGAACTAATAGAAAGATTTACATTCACTATCTCTGTTTTCTCTAAGTCATCATCTCCAAGTCTGTCAACTTCAACTGAGCATATCTCAGGATCTACTGAACCACATTAAGTGATTCAAAGCACATTGGATTCAGCTCAAAGTCTTCTATACACCTACAAAGTTTGAAGTCAATTGATTCAGCCATTACAGAGAAATCGTGCTCAAAGTGGACTCTGGTATTCTGCTGCAGTGTTCCTAAAAAGTCGGGTGTACACATATTTTTGCTAAACATCTTTCTCAGAGTATAGTTTGTCATTTCTTCTCATTCCTCTTGCAAATGGTAGCTTGTTAAGCTAATTTAATATGTCCAGAAGGAATTAGATCAATTGTTAGTGTGCTGGTCACACTGAGTGAAAGTCTGAGCAGGTGTCACTACAAAAATAGCAAGTTTTCCTTGATTTTTGAAGTGTCAAGTTATCTGTTTTGATTTGGTCATTTCACATATCACTTGCAAAGTACATATATGCTTTCTTGGTATCATTTGGAAGCTAAGCAAGTGTACTAAGCATATCTGAAGCAAAGGAGGGCTGAAGCAAAGCAGGTCTAGCAGCTTCAACTCAATCTCTTGAGTGCATCCAACCATCACTCCCAACACTGCGAACACATGTATTGCAAATACAGGTGCTCGAGCTGATGGAGATGGTGTTGAAGTTGATGATATTCTGCAGATTCCTGTTTCTGCTACTGTTTCTATTGTAGCTACTATAGAGAAAATTTGTTGGGATGGCAGAGATGCTTAGGCACATGCATTGATAGATTTTTCTATTAAAGGTGCCATTATTCCTCACATTCACTCTCGCAGAACAGCTAAGGATGCTTGGGATACACTTACCACATTGTACTTGGCTAGGAATGAGGCTCGTGTTGCTTACCTTTGAAAACAATTGGAGAGTGATCACATGAATGAAGGTGATTCTATGGGCACTTTTCTCACAAAGATCAAGGATTTGAAAGAATAGTTGATTTCTGTTGATGAAGTTATACCAGATTGCTCACTTGTGCAGACCATTCTAAATGGTCTTCGTGACTCATATCAGAGTTTTGCTTCTACTCTTTGTTTGATGATGAAAGGAAATCGAAATGTCTTGTCATTTGAGGAGTTAGTCTCTGTTTTATTGCCGAAAGACCAGTCTAGGCAGAACATGTCTATTATGCGTGTTGTAGATAAAGCTTTCCTAGCTAGTCAAAAGGGCAAAGGTAAATGAAGCTCTTCTACTAGTAAGTAGAAATCTACAAATGCTACACATTCGAAGAAGGAAGACAAAGATGAGAGGAAATCAGAAAAGAAATTTTTTTTTGCAAATACTATAAAGAAAATGATCATGTCATCAAGAGTTGTCCAAAACTGGCTGTTAAAGAGTCAAAGAAGAAAGAGGCGGGAATGGTTGTTGCAAAAGCCTCTACACCAAAAACAGAGTCTGCTAATCTTGTGCACGAAGAAGAATGGGCATTTACTACTGTTTGGAGTTTTGATCCATCTTCTCATGAGCAGTGCATGCATGTAGTAGACTCAGATGTTTGGTACTTTGATAGTGGGGCAACCAAACATATTACCTTGCAACACAGTTTGTTCTCTTCACTCGAGCCAGCCCCTATAGGGAATACTGTTACATGTGCCAACAACTCCTCCTATCCTGTTATGGGAGTTGTTAAGATCATTTTGACTACTACTAATGGTAGTTCTTTCACTTTATCAGATGCTTTGTTTGTGCCACGGATCAAGAAAAATGTGTTTCAATTCTTGCATTAGCCAAGATTGGCTTGGTTGTGAAATTTGTTGATGACAGATGTACAGTTCATGATCTATCAGATGGTGACGTCATTATTGCTTCTGGCATTTTATGTTGTGGGCTGTATAAGCTTATAGACTATGAAATATTTGTAAATGATTTGCCATGTGCAGTGCATGATTTTTAGGCTATGTCAGATGCAAAGCTTTGGCATGCACGCTTTGGTCATCTGAATTTTGTTAGTTTTCTATGCCTGCAAAAATATGAAATGGTGTCCTCTTTGCCCAAACTTGAGGCACAAACTAAACATGTATGTGAAGGCTGTATTTTCGACAAAATGCAGTGTTCTTCCTTTCCAAAAGATGGTTCAGTTTGGGCTACTCAGAAATTATAACTTGTGCATAGTGATGTCTGTGGTCCTATGCAGACACCTTCTTTTGGGAACTATCTTTACTTCGTGACTTTCATCGATGATTTTTCCAGGCATGTATGGGTATATCCATTGAAGGCAAAGTCTGAAATGTATATGTGCTTCAAATAGTTTCTGGTTTTGGTTGAAAATGTGTCAACATCTAAAATGGGCACCCTCCATTCTGATCAAGGGGGGGAATATATGTCTTTTGACTTTAATGCATTTCTGGATGGCGCGTATACACCTCAACAGAATGGAGTTGCTGAACGAAATAATAGGTCACTCATGGAGAGGGCCAGGTGTATGGTAAAGAGTCAAGCTTTACCACATAATTTTTGGCTTGAGGCTGTTACGTGTGCAACATATGTACTCAGCAAGTGTCCCACTAAAGCACTATCTGTGTGTTTTTGGTTGTCTGGCATATGCATTAGTGCCTGGACAACATCGCAAAAAATTAGATGATAAAGAAATAAATGTATTTTTGTTGGGTACAGTTTTGAAAGTAAAGGCTATCGTCTGTATCATCTAGAGACTAAATACATTCTTGTTAGCCATGATGTTGTTTTTGTAGAAGCTTCTATTCAGCCATTTCTTCTATGTACTAAGGAGACATCTGTTAGCTCCTAAGACATGTATGATACTTTGCTACCTCTTTTTACAAGTGGACAGTCTAGTGCTGGTCCTAATGAGGCAACTTCTCAGCCTTCGCCGGTTTCATGTGAATAAAGGCCCAAAATAAATCAAAAAGTTAGTTGTGTCTCTCAAGGAATTTAATTTATCACTTTGTCATCAAATAATTTCTTTATGCTCACCAATTTTAAGACAGCCAACATAGTTGGATAGGGGAGGACTGGGCTCTCTTTTCTCCACATTCTTGTTTCCTTTCTTCTTTTAGGAGATCAAAATACCATAATTTATTATGTATCCTAAAACTTTATTTTGTATTTGAAAACTTTATTATGTATCTCAAAACTTTGTCACGTCAAACTTGGTCAAAATAAATCACATGTTAATGATGTCTGATCAAATTGTACTTTTTCTTAATCTTCATATCTACGCATAATAATTTGTGCAATCTATCTTCATATCTACTTGATGTGACACTTTCACTTGATGTTACACTTCCACCATTTAAAAAGGTATCCCATCTTCATTTCTCTTTGAAGTAAGTGAAGATGGGCTCCATCTTTTCAGTAGATGCCTAGGCATCAGCTTCCTCTAGTCACCTTGATAGAAGTCCGAATTCGTTCTTTTCAGTTGATCCTTTCCTCAAGAGTGATGTCCATGGCTTAGAATGTGTTGATTCTATGTTTTTGATTGAGTCATTTAAGTTAGATTCTCAATGAAATGTTGCTCAACTAAATGCACCTCTTAATCTCCTTTTTGATCCACCCATTGATCTCCCTTCTGATTCAAGTGCATGTGGAGCAAAGGATGTTAGCAAAGAGAAAGAAAGACAAAGCACACTCAATCTATAGTTTAAGAGTAGGCCTCGTGAAGTAAGTCAAAACACATTTCAATTTCTTACTTCAGATAGACAAATTGCATTAGATATTATGAAGCAATTTTGTGGTTTGAAATGTTTGTATAACTTAGGAATGAAGAAACTAAAGCACCTAAGAGAGAAATTCCTCCACTTACATAGTGAAAGGCAGGATATAGACCTTTTTTCTCACATGCAAATGATTGAGGATAACATGTTAGTAATGCGTGTTGCTTTTGAATATTACTTTACTCAATGGATGTAGTGTTGTAGGGTTGCATTTAAAATTGCAATGGCATGGGTGTGGGAAATTTTAGAATACATAAGGTTCAATACGGGCTTATGAATGGAAATCTCGTTTTGGATACATATCATGTTGGTACCAGAGGATCTATTGGACTTCATGCAATCAATTGGATGATGAACTATGTTAGCTTGCATTGTGAGGTTATGCCTACAAGTGGAAGGTTACACTTGTCAGATAACTTAACTCATCGAGACATATTTCAAGTATATAAAGACGATATGGAAAGTAGAAATGAGAAGTATGTGTTGTATCATCACTTTACTCGATTATGGAAGGAAGAGTTTAATAATGTGACTATTCCTCGTAAAGTTAGAATTGGTGACTGTTCAATTTGCACCACTTTGAAGAACATAGCAAAGGGGGCTACAACACCCCAAGAAAAAGATAATTTTAAAATCCTTCTTAGGAACCATCATGAGAGTCAATCTTTAGAAAGAAAGAAAGCAATTCATCATCGAAGTAAAGCACTAAAAAATCCCAAGTGTTATATGTGTTTGTTGATTGATGGTATGGATTTAAAAAAACATGTTTTTCCCATTTTTATCACATCCCTAAGGACATTGGAGATGAACTCCTTGTGCAAATTCATTTGGTTGGTGCTTTGGTATACAATGGAGCTGTAAACTCCAAGGTTTTCTTGACATATCCGAATGTGCATAATGATCCAAGCCTTACATTTACAGTCATTCATCGGATTTCGCAATCATGGAAGGGTCTTTTGCCACCAAGTCTATATTCGCAGCTTGATAATACTACAAGAGAGAATAAAAATTCTATAGTTTTTGGATATTTATGTATGCTTGTTGATAGACAAGTGTTTCAAAAGGTTAACGTAAATATCCTTTTGGTTGGGGACACTCATGATCACATTGATCAAATGTTCAATATGTTATCTAAGAGGTTGGTGCATAATAATGCTTTTATTCTTCCAATATTATCTGAGTTGATTTCAGAAGCATGTACTCCAAAACTTGAAGTTGAACACCTTGCACCGATTTATGACTTTAAGCATTTTTGCTTAGTAGGCCTTGATAAGTATGCCCAGGTTTTGGCTCCATTGCACAATATTAGTTTCAACCATGTATTCTTGATGAGGAGGGTTGATGACATAACCCTTTTATTTGGAAATCAGTATTCATTTTCTCGTGGGTGGGAACCTAAAGGATGCACATTCTTGTTGCAAGTGCCTTATTTGTTTGTGTATGGTGAGGAACAAACACCATATGAAGATAAAAACAATATAGAAAGATGTGGAAATGTGGTTGATCAAAGTACAAGGTGGATGCATGTACTTATTGAAAAGAAGAGACATATTGAGCATGAAAAAAAAATATGCTAGACATTAAGATGTATCTTGGTGGGATGACTTTTTCAATCATCAAGAAGAGATTTTAAGAATATGATTGCAGGACATTGTCCAATTGATGTTCCATTCACATGGGATTTTTGTACACAAAGGTCAGTGAATGTGGTCCAAGCATGTAATGTAAATACACTTCAAAGTTTTACCAATCCACTAGAAAGGAATATTTATGTATCTCAAGGATGACAAAACAATCCGAAGCAAGATGGCAAGGAAATTTAAAAGAAATAAATATTGGAACACTTATTGCAGTCCTTGTTGATGGTGATGAGGCTACCATACCATTTTGGATTGAAAAAGTTTTAGAGGTCAGTAAAGATATTGATCAAAGAAGAATAGAGGCTTTGATAGTGCATTGGTATTAGACTAAAAGTAGTAATGCATTCATAGGTGAATATAACTTAGAAATGGTATGTGACACCAAAAGAACAGGCTCAAGAAAGAAAAAGAATATTCGAAGCACATCCACTCTTAAAATGGATGACGTAGATAGTCTTGTTTATGACAGAGCGCTCGAGGAAAGCAACCATCAATATGATAAAGCAAAAGCTTCCAGATGTATGTGGTATAGCTAATCATAACATTTTTAATGCTTATATAAATGCTCCGAAGTATTTCGCTTAATGAAACCATATTCTATAGCAATTTTGAATAACTATCGGATATCCACCATTGAAAACATGTTCAATGTTTAATTTTTTTATAATCACTTTTATATTTTTATGTAGATTTTGGACATGTCAATGTTAAATTGAGTGAAATTTTGGCCACATTTTGAGCTTTTTTTTTGAAGAAATGACAAAAAATGTCAAAAACTCACCTGTTTTCACTTGATTTTTGAAGTATGTGTATACTACTATAAAGGGTTTTCAAAGATAAGATGCAATTTTCTTGATTTTTGATGAGGGCATTCTCTTTTTAAGACATAGTTCTCGTTTGTTACAACTCATTGTTCATAGCAAACTACCGATATTCAAATGTTCAAAGTGTGCATGTCAAAGCTTTGCATCTGAGATAGCCTAAAAATCTTGAATTGCACATGTTGAGTCATTGAGAGATTTTGCATAGTCTACGAGCTTATACAACCCATGAGATAGAATGCCAAAAGTGATAATAATGGCAGATCATGAAATGTACACCTATCATCACCAAATTTGACAATCAAGCCTATCTTGGCTAATGCTAAAACTATTAATAGATTTTTCTTGATCCCTCGCACAAACAAAGCATTTTTCAATGTAAAAGAACTACCATCAGTAGTAGTCAGAATGATATTACCAACTCCCATTACTATATATGAGGAGTTCTTGGTGCGTGTGATAGTATTCCCTATAGAGGTAGGCTCTAATGCACTGAAGAAACTACGTTGCAAGGTAATATGTTTTGTTTCCCACTATTAAAGTTCCAAACTGTGAGTCTATTATAGACATACACTATTCATGATAAGATGAGTCATAACTACAAGTAGCGGTAAACTCCCATTTTTGGGTGTAGAGGCCTCTCCAATAACCATTCCAACCTCTTTTATCTTTGCCTCTTTTGAAGCCAGTTTTGGACAAATCTTTATGATTCATGATCATTTCCTTTATTGTATTTGCACAAAAAGAAAATTTGCTTTTTTGATTTCTTCCCATCTTTGTCTCCCTTTTCTGACTATGTAGAATTACCAAATTTCTGCTTACTAGTAGATGAACTCCATTTATCTTTGCCCTTCTAACTAGCTATGAAAGCTTGATTTGTTACATCCATAATGGACTTGTTCTAGCTAGACAGATCTTACTGCAACAAAATAGGGAATAACTTCTCAAATGTTAAGGCATTTAGATTGCCTTTTCATCATCAACCAAAGAGTAGAAGAAAATCTTTGATATCAATTTGGAAGACCATTTAGAATAGTCTGCACAAGTGAACTATCTGGCAAGACTTCATTCGCAAAAATCAATTATTCCTTCAAATCTTTGTTCTTTTTCAATAAACTATCCATAAAATCACCTTCATTCATATGCTCACTCTCCAACTCTTTTCCAAGGTGAGCAACAGGAGCCTCATTTGTTGCCTGGTATGAGGTGGTAAATGTATCCCAAGCATCCTTTACTATTTTGCAAGAGAAAATATGAGGGATAATGGCACATTTTATGAACAAAGCTATCAACACATGCATCTCTTCCATCCCCTCAAAGTTGCTCTATAGTAGTTGCAATAGGAGCCGCAGCACGAACGGGGATTTGAAGATGTCCATCTTCAACACCATCTCAATCACCTTCAATAACAATATTTGGAGGTGTAATAGGTCATTTTTCAACACCCTGCATAATATTCCATAGTTCTTTTTTGACCCTACATGATGCATCATATATGCCCACAATGGGTACTTGCTACCATCCAGCTTGTCCTCAAGAACCAACATATTGAATACATCATTGCTTTTAGTCATGGCCACTTACTAAAATATCATGATGCAAAAAAATGATTGTATCCAAAAAATTTGAACATAAAAATTTTGTCAAGCTCTACTAAACCAATAGTAGACTTTGAGGCGCTTGTACTTATGAACCAAAACATGTATATATGTTTGGTAGAGAAGGATAAAATTGCCTACACAAGCACTATGATAGTGCATTCGGAGGTCGATTTTGAGACTATGATCAGACGGATGCCAATGATGCCCTAGATGAAGCGACGACCTGCTTTGATACCAATTGTTGGAGTTTGAGGTCTACGAAAGCACGATACTGAACGTATTACCAAGTCAATGTAGAAAGATAATTGACCAATTAGGGTTATAGGTGTATATACAAGTCGGGGGGGGGGGGGGGGGGGGATCCTCCTAAAGAGAGAAAAAAGAAGAAGAAGAAGAAGCTTGGAGCAGAATGCATGATACTGAATGTATTACCAAGTTAACGTACAAAGATAAGTGACCAATTAGGTTTATAGTTCTATATACAAGTCGGGGGGGAGGGGACCTCCTAAAGAGGGAAAAAAGTGCTCTAGCAGTCCTAAGTGTGTTCACACAAATTTTTTTAATATATTTCAATAATGATGCATGTGAACACACTTAGGATTGCTACAACACTTTTTTCCCTCTTTAGGAGGTTTTCTCCCTCGGCTTATGTATATGCCTATAACCCTAACGGGTCACTTATCTTTGTACATTCACTTAGTAATCCATTCAGTATTGTGTGTTGTGATCCAAGCTTCCTCATCTTCCTTGTGTTATTTGTGTGCTTTCATGGACCTCAAACTCCAACAACTAGATCTCCAAGAGATGTGATTGGTGGCTGCAACCAAGCTTCTCAAAATTGATTGTAAGTATATTTATTTTTTGTATTTTGTGTATTTATCATGTGTAGTGATAGATTCTCACAATCAAGAAGATCACGTTGGAATGCTCAATTACTTTCAGAAAAAGTAAGAGTAGAATTGTAGGAGTTGTTTCTAAATGAGTTACCTTTGGGTTTACCTCCTTGCAAGACTATTGAGTGCATGATCTCATTGGTGCCAAGAGTGAATCCAACCGCTTGACCACCATTCTATATGAGATTGCAAGTGGAAAATGAAGTCGCAAGGTTATGGATGAGTATATGGAGAAAGGTCTTAATAGACCCAATTATTTGCCCTTTGTAGCACTAGTCCTTCTAGTGAAGAAGAAAGATGGATCTTGTAAACTGTGCATAAACTACATAGCACTCAATAAGATTACCATCAAGCATATGTACCTTATGCCGAGGATAGATGATCTTCTTGATGTTCTATGCGGAAAACTTGTATATAGCAAAATATATTTGAAGAGAGAGCAAGATGTACATAAGACAACTTCCAGAACCCATTTTGAGCATCATGAGTATTTAATTATGTTGTTTGGTTTGACTAATGCAGTTGCTACTGTTATGATGTTAATGAATGATATTTTATGACCACTCATTAGTAATATTTGGTGTGTATTTTGTAGATAACTCTCTACTATATAGTAGGTTTCTACATGAGCATGAGATTCATTTAATGTTAGTGTTAAATAAATTAAAGATTTTTTTTTTGTAAATCTAGATAAGACTAGTTCTTTCTTCCAGAGATAGAGTATCTAAGGCATATAGTTTTAGCGGATGGGATCAAGATAGCTCCCAAGAAATTGTTATTCATATTAGCATGGTCGACTCCTCAAGATTTGGGTAGCTCCATCATTGTTATGACTTTTTGGTTTTTATCAGAAATTCATTTTATCTTATTCATCGATAGCAACACCTATGATGAGTTTCCTTCAAGGCAAATTACCTTTTGCATTGAAGCAAGAGCAACAAGATAGTTTTTATACTCTAAAGCAAGCCATTTTGGAGGATCCATTACTCAAAGTGGTGGATCCATAGAAGCCATTTGAGTTGGAGAAAGATGCTAGTGGCATAGCCATAGGAGCAGTTTTGAGCCAAGATGGTAGACCTATAGCTTTTCAAAGTACAAAGTTAAGTAGTTCACATCGTAATTGGCCATTGCATGAATAGAAGTTGTATGTAGTGGTGCATGCTCTTAAAGTTTGGAGACACTATCTGTATGGTGCTGACTTTAAGGTATACATAGATCACCTACGCTTAAGTATTTTTGTAGTGAGCCAGATCTTCAAGGCAGAGAGGCTCATTGGGTTGAGCTCATGCAAGAGTTTCATATGTAAATCCTATATAGAAGAGTCAAAGAGAATATTTTAGTTGACACATTATTTTGGATAATGTATCAAATGAGCATTAAAGTTCTAGAAAGCTCATTGCTTCAAGAAATAAAGGAAGCACATGTGGAAGCTCCACATTTTTTATAGATCATTAGAGCCATCACTCATGAATCTATCATAGGAGATGGGGTATTTCTATCTACTTCTTCCCCTACTAAAGCAAACAGTTCAAGTTTGTATTCTAATTTCTCAATGGAGATGGAATAGTTGAATGAAAAGGAAAGGAGACACCACGTTTTTAACATCCATTACAGATTCCATAGCACAATTGGAATAGTATATCCATTGAATTCATAGTGGGGTTATTGCAGAGCCAAAGGAAGTGGGAGGCTATCCTAGTATTGGTAGACATATTGAGCAAGATGGCTCATTTTATACCCACAAGAGGAAGAGTAGAAGCTCCACAAGTAGTGGAGCTATTTATCCAACATGTCTTTTGATTGCATGAGTTACTAATATCCATAGTTTTGAATAAGGATATTAGATTCATAAGACAGTTCTGGAATTTTGTCTTTGACAAGCTAAAAGTGTCGTTGAAAATGAGTAGTGATGACCATCATCAAACAGATGGTCAAATTGAGAGGATCAATTAGATTCTAGAGGACATGTTAAGGGCATAGGCATCTGAGATGCCTATGCCTTACAACATTATTTTGCAAGTTCCTTGATGACAATGGGTAATGCTTTCAGCATTGACGTTTCCTTATAGATTGAATAATGTTGTAAGGCAATTTTGAATCTAAGAGAGGACCAAAATTCACATGCTTTTTCTTATATATAATCAAGTTCTCCTCTATATGTAGTGATTTTCGCAATACAACCGCATAAAAAAGTAATATATTTGGAAAGAAATTTACAAACGGAACTTGCACTTTTTGTTCTTAAATCTCTTTCTTCAGCTTGATTTGATGGAACCTCCTAAGTGATGTTTAGAACTATGGATTTAGATTATTTTAGATATAAATGATTTTGTTTTTGTCAAGACTTGAAAGGATTCAGCCGTGCCACTCAAAAATGATGTAATATTTTATATCCCTCTTGTAACATGGACTTACGGATTCCAGTAGTATCTCAATGAGTGTCAAGATGTGCAAAATCCAATACCAATTCCAACGTGTGTTAATGAAGCATTATAATTCAAGATCTATTTTGGAATAGTGTGAAATTTCTATCTTTCTTTTTCTTTATGTTGTCTGATTAGTTACGTTGCTATAGTGCCTTAATAATTCAAGATCTATTGGAACAATGTGAAAATTCTATCTTTCATTTTCTTTATGTTGTTTGATTAGGTATTTGGGCATTCAGTTTATGCAAGTTGATATTGGAATGTCTTTGTGTCAAACTAAATATATTGACACATTATTGCTATAGTGCCTTATATGATAAAGGAAAACATGCTACTACAAGGTGAAGCAAAAGTCAATGAGAATTTATAGTTAGGTAGTAATTAGAAGTTAGGGCTCAAAGAGAATGGAGCTTTGAATGCATAAGTCTTTAATTATAGTGCCCAAGAAAATGAAGTAGATAAAGTTTTTGATGTGTTGTTAAGTAATAAGACGTTGGTGTTATTGATAATAGAAAATTGTTGATATATTTAGGTAGTGATGTGTGTGAACACTCTAGGACAGCCGGGGCACTTTTTTCCCTCTTTAGGAGGTTTTTTTCCCCCGGCTTGTATATACGCCTATTGCCCTAATGGGCTACTTATCTTTGTACATTCTCTAGTAATACATTCAGTCTTGTGTGTTGTGCTCCAAGCTTCTTCTTCTTCCTTGTGCTGTTCGCGTGCTTCCGCAGACGTCTAACTCCAACAATTGGTATCAGAGCAGGTCGTTGCTTCTTCTAGGGCGCCGTCGACACTCCTCCGTTTGCAGTCTCAGATTCGCATGAAATTTGGTGAGCATACTCAGGGTGTTTCCTAGATCAAAACGGCTTTGCCATGTGGTGCTGAAATCGCGATCTGAGCTCGTTTCGGCCTCCGAACGCACTATCGCAGCGCTTGTGCAGGCTATTTCGTCCTTTTGTGCCAAAGGTATATACCAGTTTCTGTTCACCAGTTTAAGCGTCTCGAAGTCTGCTACAGGTCTAGCAGAACTCGTCTGGGCAGTTCCGTTCAACTTTTTGAGATACAGTCAATTTTCTGCATCAAGGTATTTTAGTCACCGGCCATGGCTGAAAGCAGTGATGTATTCCGTATGTTGGCTGTTGAGGATAAGTTGGATGGTACCAACTACCCATTATGGGCTTATATGATGCGACATGTACTGGTTGCAAAAGGATTGTGGAACATTGTGCAGGGTGTTGAAAGACGTCCTGTTACACCTGTAACGACAGGTACTGCAAATACAGGTGTTGGAGCTGATGAAGATGGTGTCGAAGATGATATTCCGCAGATTCCTGTTCGTGCTTCTGTTTCTGTTGCACCTACTGCAGAGCAGATTCGTTGGGATGGCAGAGATGCCCAGGCACATGCATTGATAGCTTTGTCTGTCAAACGTGCCATTATCCCTCACATTCGCTCTTGCAGAACAGCAAAGGATGCTTGGGATACACTTACCACTTTGTACCAGGCTAGGAATGAGGCTCGTGTTGCTTACCTCCGAAAACAGTTGGAGAGTGAGCACATGAATGAAGGTGATTCTATGGATAGTTTTCTTACAAAGATCAAAGACCTGAAGGAACAATTGATTTCTGCTGATGAGGTTATACCAGATAGCTCACTTGTGCAGACCGTTCTGAATGGCCTTCCTGATTCATATCAGAGTTTTGCCTCTACTCTTCGGTTGATGATGAAAGGCAATCCGAATGCCTTGTCATTTGAGGAATTAGTCTCTGTTCTGTTGCAGGAAGATCAGTCCAGGCAGAACAGGTCCATTATGCGTGTTGCAGATCAAGCTTTCCTGGCTAGTCAGAAGGGCAAAGGAAAATGGAGCTCTTCTACTAGTAAGCAGAAATCTGCAAATGCTGCACAATCGAAGAACCAGGATAAAGATGAGAAGAAATCAGAAAAGCAGAAATTGTTCTGCAAGTACTGTAAAGGAAATGATCATATTATAAAGAACTGTCCAAAACTGGCTGCTAAAGAGGCAAAGAAGAAAGAGGCTGGAATGGTTGTTGCAGAGGCCTCTACACCAAAAACAGAGTCTGCAAATCTTGTGCAGGAAGAAGAATGGGCGTTTACTACTGTCTGCAGTTTTGACCCATCTTCTCATGATCAGTGCATGTCTGTAGTAGACTCAGATGTTTGGTACTTTGACAGTGGGGCGACCAAACATATTACCTCGCAGCGCAGTTTCTTCTCTTCACTCGAGCCTGCCCCTACAGGGAATACTATCACATGCGCCAATAACTCCTCTTATCCTGTTATGGGAGTTGGTAAGATCATTTTGACTACTGCTGATGGTAGTTCTTTCACTTTGTCAGATGCTTTATTTGTGCCAGGGATCAAAAAGAACCTGTTATCAGTTTCTGCATTAGCCAAGATTGGCTTGGTTGTGAAATTCGTTGATGACAGGTGTACAGTCCATGATCTCTCAAATGGCGATGTGATTATTGCTTCTGGCATTTTATGTCGTGGGCTGTATAAGCTCATAGACTATGAAAGATCTGTGAATGATTCGGCATGTGCAGTTCATGATTCTCAGGCTATGTCAGATGCAAAGCTTTGGCATGCACGCTTTGGTCATCTGAATTTTGCTAGTTTGTTACGCCTGCAGAAATCTGAAATGGTGTCTTCTTTGCCCAAACTTGAGGCACCTGGAAAACATGTTTGTGAAGGCTGTATTTTGGGCAAAATGCAGCGTTCTTCCTTTCCAAAAGATGGTTCAGTTCGGGCTATGCAGAAATTGCAGCTTGTACATAGTGATGTCTGTGGTCCTATGCAGACACCCTCTTTTGGAAATTACCTTTACTTCGTGACTTTCATTGATGATTTTTCCAGGCATGCATGGGTATACCCACTCAAAGCAAAGTCCGAAGTGTTCATGTGCTTCAAACAGTTTTTGGTTTTGGCTGAAAATCTGTCAGCATGTAAAATGGGCACCCTCCGTTCTGATCGAGGGGGGGAATATATGTCTTCAGATTTTAATGCATTTCTGGCTGAACGTGGGATAAAACACCAGTGTACAGTGCCGTATACACCTCAACAGAATGGAGTTGCTGAACGAAAGAACAGGTCACTCATGGAGATGGCGAGGTGCATGGTCAAAAGTCAGGCTTTACCACATAGTTTCTGGCTTGAGGCTGTCATGTGTGCAGCATATGTACTGAACAGGTGTCCCACCAAAGCGTTGCAGTCTATCACTCCATATGAGGCTTGGCATGACCGCAAGCCATCTGTTGCTCATCTGCGTGTTTTTGGTTGTTTGGCATATGCATTAGTGCCTGAACAACATCGCAGAAAATTGGATGATAAGGCAGTAAAATGTATTTTTGTTGGGTACAGTTCTGAAAGTAAAGGCTATCGTCTGTATCATCCACAGACTAAACGCATTCTGGTTAGCCGTGATGTTGTCTTTGTGGAAGATGCTATTCAGCCATTGCTTTCATGTACTAAGGAGACATCTGTTAGCTCCAAAGACATGTATGATACTTTGATGCCTCTTTTTACAGGTGGACAGGCTAGTGCTGGTCCTAATGAGGCAACTTCTCAGCCTTTGCAGGTTTCATACGATGATGAAGATCATTCCATTTCTGATGCAGATTTACATGATGCACTTGTTGATGAGAGAGCTGATATTGAACAGGCAAAAACTATGCCAAAATGGCTGGTGCAGACTTTGCGTGACAGCAAATTAGATGCACCTTTGTCATATCGTACTCGTTCAGGCTCTCATAGTACCTCCTTTGCATCAGATTGCTATGCTATGGCTGCATCTAGTCTCTGTGATGAGAATGAGCCTGTTTCTTTTGATGAAGCACAAAATTCAGAAAATTGGATGGCTGCTATGCAATCTGAATATGATGCTATAATGAAGAATGGTACATGGTCTTTATGTGACTTGCCTCCTGGCAAGAAGGCCATTGGCACTAAGTGGGTATACAAGCTGAAGCGTAAACTTGATGGTACAGTTGACAGGTATAAGGCTAGGCTTGTTGCAAAGGGTTATGCGCAGGAAAGAGGCATTGATTTTGATGAGACCTTTGCACCTACATGCCGTATGACTACTGTTCGGAGCATTTGTGCACTTGCAGCCCATCATGGTTGGAATGTACATCAGTTGGACATTAAAACAGCATTTCTGAATGGTGACTTGCATGAAGAAGTGTATGTTTTTCAGCCCCGTGGCTTTGTGCAGAAAGGGCATGAAAACCAGGTGTGCAGGTTAAAGAAGGCGTTATATCGTTTAAAGCAAGCACCACGTGCTTGGTATGAGAAGATACATGCCTATCTGATTGCACATGGTTTTGAGAACAGTCCAACTGAAAGCACCTTATATGTTAAGCGTGCTAGTGATGTGCTTCTGATCATTGTTGTCTATGTAGATGACATGCTGCTCACTGGTCCTCTTGAGAAGCATATTGCTGATTTCAAGGCTGATTTGCATGCCACATTTGAGATGTCTGATTTGGGGCATTTGCATCACTATTTGGGCATTCAGTTTATGCAAGTTGATGGTGGAATGGCTTTGTGTCAAACGAAATATATTGACACATTATTGCAGCGTTTTGGCCTTGAAGACTATAAGCCTATTGCCACTCCTATGGAGACAGGTTTACGATTGAGTCTTCATGATGCTGGAGATGCATTTGATGCTGTTCTCTATCAGCAGGCTGTTGGATGCTTGATTTACTTATGCATTACTCGGCCAGATATTCAGTTTGCTGTCTCACAGATGAGCAGGTTTATGCATTGCCCAGGAGTCACGCATTGGAAAGCCGTTAAGCGCATCTTTCGCTACTTGAGTGGTACTCGGCTACTTGGGTTGTTCTATCCCAAGGGGGGATCACCACCGCCAGATTTGCATGCTTTTTCTGACTCAGATTGGGCTGGTTGCTATGACACTCGTGTGTCCACCAGTGGTTTTTGCTTCATGCTTGGTAGCTCATGTATATCTTGGTTGAGCAAGAAGCAGCCTACTGTGGCCACTTCCAGTTGTGAGGCTGAGTATAGGGCAGCTTTCACAGCGACTGTTGAGTGTGTGTGGCTCAGATGCCTTATGGCTGATTTGGGTGTTGGCCAGTCTTCTGCCACCACCATCTTCACTGACAGTCAGAGCGCATTGGCAGTTGCGAGGAACCCTGTGTTCCATGCTCGCACTAAGCACATTGAGGTGCATTATCACTATGTCAGGGAGAGGTTCTCTGCTGGGGAGATCAGCTTGGCATATGTGCCCACGCAGGAGAACATTGCAGACCTCTTCACGAAGGCTCTGCCTAGGGAGAACTTTGAAGCTTTCCGCAAAGCTTTGGGCATACTTCCTTTTGTGGAGTGATTTCCACATAGCTCGGCACTTCCTTATACATGAGTGCCAGCTCCTTGTTCACCGCATCACTCCCAGGGGGGATTTGTTGATATATTTAGGTAGTGATGTGTGTGAACACTCTAGGACCGCCGGGGCACTTTTTTCCCTCTTTAGGAGGTTTTTTTCCCCCGGCTTGTATATACGCCTATTGCCCTAATGGGCTACTTATCTTTGTACATTCTTTAGTAATACATTCAGTCTTGTGTGTTGTGCTCCAAGCTTCTTCTTCTTCCTTGTGCTGTTCGCGTGCTTCCGCAGACGTCTAACTCCAACAAAAATTTGATAGAAATAGAAACAATAATTCATTACTATGGTGATGGAACTCCCAATTCTAGGATCCCTTAGTTAGTGAATAAGTATAAAATATTGTAGGATTATAGGCAACTAACACTAGGAACCATGATGGCATTGGGTGTCATGAGGATGTATAGATAGAATCAATAATTGGATAGCCAAGAAGGATGCCAATGAGTAGAAGACAAATGACATGTAGAAATGCAAATGGGAGTCTAGCATACAATACCCAAGGTATAAACAAGGTAAAGCCCTAATTTTGTTACTAGTCATCGATGATGGGAAACATATGGTTGTTGATTTAAGTGGTCTAAAGAGGAATAACTATGTCTAAAAGGTAACCAAAGAATACATTGAATGCAACTAAATTTCATCTTCAAAAGAAATTTCACCTATCCTTGATCAACAAATAGAATATATTGAATCAATGTTTGGGAGAAGTCATGAAATTCGGTAGATGTCTAGATCATTAGCAGGAATCTTTTGATTAATTATTACAACTAAAGATCAGATTAGTCTTTATTTGTGATGTAGAAAATAACTCCCAAGTACCATAGAGCTTTTGAACTATTAACAATCTCTAGTGTTCTTCACTTCATATGTGCTTCAAATGATTGTGCCTCATATCATCAAAAAACCTCTTTTTCCAATAGTATTCATGTGTTACATCAATCATCTCTAGTTAGTTAAATGCATAACCACATACAAGAATTAGGCCCCAAATAGATCATTGCCCCTTTCATGTCATTAGGAGAGAAAATAGACAAAACAAGATCCCCTAAGGTAGGAAAACTATGCCTAAAAGTATCTCTTGCATTTGTCAAAGTTGTTTTTGTTATGAAAAGCTAGCACAACATTAAGTCTATTCTCCTCTATTTCTAGAGGTTTACTTAGTTTGTTAAATCCATCAATGTCTTTTTCCTCCACATTTGAATGTGTTGGAGCCACTTCTTGTATAAGTTCCTAAGTATTATGGTCAAATGCCATTAAGCGTATACACATCAAAATACTAAGAAGCAGTTCAACCATGCTTGCTTGTTTAGTTGGTACTTCCACCTCTCTTTGTTGGGGCCATGGGCACAACCCTAGGGTAGCAATTTAAAAAAATCGAAGGAAGTTTGTCCAAGCCTAGTCTTCTTTGAATGAACTAACAAAAATAACAATTGTACAAGTGAAGAGGCATAATGCCCATGGGTATATTCTTCTGCAAACATCAAGCTTCAACAATTGGTATCAAAGCAGGCTAACACTTCATCTAGGGCATCATCAACACCCATCTGTTCATAGTCTTAGAATCACAATTGGTGAGCATACTCAAGGCAGATTTGTTGATGAGAGATGTATAGTTCACAATCTTTCAAATGGAAATGTTATTATTGCTTCTAGCATTTTATACCGTGGGCTATATAAGATCATAGACTATGCAAAATCTATGAATGATTTGGCACATGATGATGCAGATTTACATGATGCACTTGTTGATGAGGGGGTTGATATAGAGGAGGCAAAACCTAAGCCTAAATGGCTAGTGCACACTTTGAGACGTAGCAAATTAGATTCACGTCCGTCATATCATACTCATTGAGGATCTCATAGTGCTTCGTTTGCATTAAATTACTATGCAATGGTTGCTTCTAGTCTTTGTGATGAGAATGAGCCTATTTGTTTCGATGAAGCACAAAATTCAAACAAATTGATGGATACTATGCAATCAGAACATGGTGTTATTATCAAGAATGGTACCTTGTCTTTATGTGATTTTCCTCCATGATAAAAAGGCCACTAGCACTAAATCATCATGAAAACAAAGTGTGTAGGTTGAAAAAAGCATTATATGGTTTGAAACAAGCATCATGTGCTTGGTATAAAAAGATACATGCGTACTTGATTGCACATGATTTTGAGAATAGTCCAATTGAGAGCACCTTATATAATAAGCATGCAGATGATGTACTTACGATCATTTTTTTGTATGTTGATGATGCTGCAAAAGGTGGTGGTTCCTTGTGAATAGAGATCAACACTAATAAATGTCAATCAATGACAAGACTCAAACGAAATGTAGTAAACGCGGATGGAATTCATGATGGATTAGCATGAAGGAGACGTATTATTTCACCAATTACCTTTCTCATCAAAATTGCATTAAATTCTATCTTCATATACTAATTTCTTATAACTTTGTGATTGATAATCCAAACCCACTCGTGTTTGATATCATCTTGAAGCTCTTCATGATATCTAGAAAAAAATTGCGTATCCTAAAACCTTGCATATATATGACTAAAACGGTTTTGAATATCTCTTGAGATAGATATTCAAGAAACAAAACAAGCACAAAACAATGAAATTACACTTGAATTAGATGAAAATACTTGAGAAAAGGTTAAAAGATAGGATGTGACCTCTTGTTCTTTTTCCACATGCACAAGACCACAAATGTAGAAGAAAAGGGCAAAAGAAGAGGAACTCTCTTTCCATTTTTCTAAAAACCTCAAAAGACTAAGAACTAACACTGTATACAAGTGAAGGGGAGGGCTTTTATGTTTACAAATATTCGAGAGTCTCTTGCATGTGAAAATACGTGTTGTTCTACTAGAATACATTATAAATCCATGAAACTTTTTGGCTCCCTAGTCTTCCTCTTACATATAAACCATTGACCATCCACATCCACTAACAGTATCTAGGTACCTCTAAATCATATCCTCGATAATGGAAAGGATATTAATTTATCTCTAAACTTGTAATAATCTTGATTGGTGTAGAATATCGATCTGATGTTATTTCTCCATTCTAGGTGAAAATGGCCATATCATAAATGCCTACGGATAAAAGCATGCTTGCTTTTCTTTCAATGAGTGTAAAATATAGAGAATTGATTATACATTTTCGCAATCTGTATGTTTTTGAGAAAGCTTCCAACTTACCATGCTATGTATAGACATATAGAAGTACACAAACTTTAGATAAGAGAAAGAAAATGGGGATGGAATGGGAATGTAGAATTTTCTATAAATATGTTCAAATAGTATAGATTAAAGATATCAATGAGCTTCTCAGCATTAAGAACATAAAGAAGTCCATATAATTGATGATCGAAGTGATGATCTTGAGGAGTGCGAAGAGAACAATTTGGTCTTCATTACATTATGTTTAGTACTTAATGGGTAATTTGAAACAAAAAACTGACTTTGTTCTACATAATGAACATTTTCCCTTATCCCTTCCAAAGTGTGATCGCGGTTCTTGGGTTGAATTCAGAATATCCATTTACTTGATTATACAGAGAATCACAAATCTGAGCATAAGAGTAAATATTTTATGTATGAATGAAGAAATCTGCAAGTTTGGATGTATGTAGAGAAGGGGATGATCAATTCATCATAAGTCAAAACATAAATGACACTTTTAAGTAAGAACATTGTCATTGTGTAGCTGATGATTCTTACATGTGAATATTTCACAATAAAATAAATTTGTTGGATTGAAAATACTTATCAATTTCTCTCTACCTCTTTATCCGTAAATCCTCATCTAGTAAACGAATGAGCGAGATGATCCTTGAGTTAGCTTGCCTCAACTGAATCTAGATTTATAGGAATCATGACTCAACACATTTTCTGTGATTCCATTTTATAGTTCCATGCAGTTAAGTTCATATTTCAAAAGTATAGGAAACATAATTTCATTGTACAGAAATGGAGTAAAAGGAGAGCTATGGCATGAAGCATGATCTTCTCTATTCATATAGGAAGTATAGCGCTTTGCAAAACACATCAAACATTATATGATATCTCTTAATCTATCTCTTCTAGCATCCTTCCTTCAAAAGTTGTAACCTTGATACGAAAGGCTGTATATAGTTATGCACTTGAACTATCATCCCTCCAAAATCGAGGTTGCGTAGAGGAAAGGCCGACCATAAGAGCTTTAGTAGGATCTCTCTCTCTCTCTCTCTCTGACACACACACCATAAGCAACCTACACACGCACCCACATTTGCGCATTCTCTTATCATATGCATGCATGTCTGTAACAGCGTAGACATCCACCCATCCCGTTACACACGCGTCCACAATTGCGCATTCACTCATCAAATGCATCCACAGTTGCGTATTCGCTTATCATAAGCATGCATGTAGACTGCAGAGTATTATATACGCATATCCACAATTGAGGATTCACTTATCATATGCATGCATTCGCTTATCATATGCATGCATTCGCTTATCATATGCATGCATACACTAGCATTATGGAAATAGATGCACAAATGCGCATTCGCTTATCATATGCATGCATTCGCTTATCTTGTGCATGCATGCATATTATACACAATCAATCTCTCTCTCTCTCTCTCTCTCTCTCTCTCTCTCTCTCTCTCTCTCTCTCTCACACACACACACACACACACAATAACAAGCTTTCGTGACGTAAGGGAGGGATTCCGCTATTACATCTGCAATAAGGTGGGAAGACCTTTCGTGCTTATGCGTTGTCGGCCTTCATGAAGCCATTTTACAATAATATCCTTCCTCAAATGCATTCGTTATTATGTTATTAGATCTGTAGTAGACATTGAACGGCCTTTCGCCTTTCTGTGTTGTCGGCCTTTATGCAGGCGACTTCAACAACTTCACGACATAAGAATTTATCCGCTGCAGAATAGAGTTCACGAGCTTACAGAGATCCTGCGCACGTCCTTTGAGGAACCTCATGACGACCTCCATGGAAGGCAGTGCAGAACGAACAGCATAGGCGAAAATCTGTACGTACTTCAGCATCGCGAGGACCAAGGGGCGCAGCTGATTACCATAGCTACGGATTAGGGCACTGCCCTCTCCGCCTGCTTGTGATGGGTTCACAACGGCTGTTGTCGTGGAGACGGAAGAGGCGCCTCCACCTGGTGTTTGTGAGTTCGCCATGGTTCTGGCCAATTGTGTTGGTGGGTTCGCCATGGCTCCTGTAGTGGAGAAGGGAGCGGTGCCTCCACCTGGTGTCGGTGGGTTCGCCATGGATCCTGGCCTGGGAAGGGGAGGGGTGCCTCCACCTGGTGCCGGTGACTTCAACGGGGCTCCTGTGGCGGGAGGCGCAGCGGTGCCTCCACCTGGTGTCGGTGGGTTCGCCGTGGCTCCTACCGTGGGAAGAGAACCTGGTGTTGATGGGTTCGACATGGGTTCTCTCTCTCTCTCTCTCTCTCTGGCTTTCAAGGCACACATTGCCGCCATCCTTTAAAATGTGCATCAAGTGTTAGCCGAACGGGATATCCATTCCTTGTAGTTTTACACTTAAGGCATGGCGTGGAATGCTCAAATTTTAAGTCATTTTTCAAAATGAGGATCAAAGCGTACTATGGGCATATTTTTATACTTCAAAGGTACGGAAGCATCACCTCCAATGCTAATGTTTATAAGCCTTTGCATCTTCCTTTGTAGAATATGTACAAATATAGAGGTTTTCCCTTCGGCCTACTCATTCACACATTGGAAGGAGTGATTGAAAAACACAAAGTGAATGAAATTAGTAAGCATCACAAAAGCCCCTCATAACACTCAACCCATTTTTGAAGTATCAGTTATTCTCTTAGTTGTTGAGTCTCATTTCTAATCATTGTTATACTCTTAATCTAACTGCTTGAACTTGATATATCTCTCTCTCTATTGTTTCCTTATAAGTAGGATTTCCTTAAGGGCATCTTTCATGTCAATGATAATCTCTCATAGCATGTCTTTTCTGCTGCACATAAGTTTCATGATCACTCGAACAAGAATTTTAAATTGCATGGAATCATATTTATTATAAAGGTGAGAGATCTTATTGATTCCGAAAGAGCTTTGGAGGGTGAGCATTAATAAGAACTAAACGTAAGGATAGTTCCCCTATATAAGTTGCACGTTGGAGTTGAAGGATAACGAAGAAGAAGAAGCTTAGAGAATAAGTCTGATTGTATTACCAAGTGAATCTACAAAGATGAGTGACGCGTTATAGTTATAGGCATATACATAAGGGGGGACCTCCTAAAAAAGAGAAAAAAGTGCTTCAATGGTCTTAAGTGTGTTCACACATATATATCACTACCAAAATATATTAACAAATCCCACCTGGGAGTGATGCCATGAACAAGGGAATTGCACTCATAAGTGCCATCTAATATGAAAAAAAATCAATCCACAAAAAGAGTAAGCCAAAAGCTTTGCTAAAAGCGTCAAACTTCTCCCTTGGCAAAGGCTTTGTTAAATGTTTTGCAACATTATATATGTGGGCACATAAGCCAAACTAACATAATTAACTTATAGTCTCTCCTTGACATAATGATAGTGCACCTCAATGTGCCTTGTGCGAGCACATAACATAGGGTTCCTTGCAATTCCTAGTGCACTCTTCCTATTAGCAAAGACGGTGGTGGCACAAGACTAATCAACACCCAAATCAGCCAAAAGTCATTTGAATCACACACATCCAAGACTCGCTATGAACATTGCCCTATATTCAACCTCCCAACTAGAAGTGGCCAAAGTAGGCTACTTCTTACCCAACCAAGGTACACATTAGCTACCAAGCATAAAGCAAAGACCACTCGTAGGTATAGCATTGTCATAACTACTAGCCCAATCTGAGTCAGAACCCATATAAATCTAGCACCTCAGAAATGTCTAAACTTGCTCATATGAGAGATAGCAAACTGAATATCAAGTCGGATAATGCATTAGTAAATCAAGCATCCAATGGCCTACTGATAGAGAATAACATCAAATGCATCTCGAGCATCATGAAGTCTCAATTCCAAACCTAATTCCTTGGAAGTGGTGTTGGTGTAGACCAATCATAAATTGATGTTTATGAAGATTTAAGAAGACAAGCAAGAGTATCAATGAAGATAAAGAGAAGGTTGATGCAGATAAAGATCAATAAGAGTGAAGGAAGTAATGGATAGAAAGTATGCGGCATGACTAAGCATATATTCACTTCAGAGGATCCTAATTAGTGAAAATAATAAAGCAAGTGAATACCAATCTATTACTCATGATCCACTTACAAATTCATGAATATATAAGTTAATTGTGACTTAAGAAATGTACTAGAGTTCATTGTCATAGATGAAGAAAAGTGTTGAGTGAAATCTGTAGAATTAGAGTTCAGTTTAATTTCACATCTCTCTCAAGATGATCATGTAGATCTAATCCTTGTACAAGCTATGGTTGAAGTTTCATGTCCTATTTCCTTTCATAGAATGTGTATGAGTCATAGGAACATTCATATGTCAACTCTCTAAAGTCCATACTAAAAAATAGTGCATCTTGTCAATTAATATTTTGATCAGATCTCAGTGATGCATGTAAAGTTTTTTCGTGTTTAAACATTTTAAATCTAAGTTGAGATCTAAGGAATATATTTCTAAAAGAATTTTCTAAAGTGGGTTGTAGTTTGAGAGAAATCAAATGTTGAAGTTGCCTATGTCAACATCGCCATTTTTTAGTATCAATTTCAGACATATTTTTTATCTTAGTGATTAATCAAAGTTCACACTAATCAAAGGTTTATTATATCTCAAGGTTGCACAAGGATCATACAAAGATACCTATGCAAATTTTAGCATTATAATGTGTGACATTTGTAGGTAATGAAGTTGAATATTGAGGTAGAGTATTTGGAGAAGAACAAAAGTTGAGATTTGAAGAAGGAAGTACATTTCAATCTTGATCTTGGAAAGTTTGAAGTAATTGTTATGAAGTCTTTTCTATACTTGAGATAGAGGTGTTCTTAACTCAAGGTAGATTTGACATTGGAGATTTGAAGGTCTTCATCAATGATGTCAGAGGTATAGAAGAAAATCTAGTCAAGAAATTGAAGGAAAAGTCCCGACTACTACAGATTTCCAAATTGGAGCTGAAGGAAGGATTAGAAGGCTAAAGTTTTGCAAAAGAACTTTAGATTGATACAAAGGACATTCAAAAAGATCTGCTAAGGGCAAGCAACAATCAAGTGAAGAAGAAGGCACCTAAAGTCAAGCTAAGTCTACTAGAGGTAAAGGAAGTAGGAGAAGTAGAGGAAGAGATGGAAAGAATAAAGTTAATGATAGAGATTGTTGGATTTATGGTAAATCAAATCACTTGGCAAATGAACTATGTTGGCACAATAATTAGAACAATGGCAATTACAATCATAACTACAATCAACGAGGCAGAGGAGGAAGAAATCAAAGAGGTAATTTCAAAGGTAGAGGTGGTAGGAATACATATGGTAGAGGAGGTGGAAGAAACTTCCAAAATCAATCCTACAATAACACCTACTACAATTATGCATCAGATGAGAAGGAGGAATCAACTCTCATCATGAATGCTACACATGAAGGAACAAATGAAGACCAAAGAATATTCTACATTGACTCAGGATGTAGCAATCACCTGAGTGGCAACACTGCCTTGATGAATTACATGGAACAAAAGTGGAATGGACACACAGTTCAAACAGGTGACAATACCAAACACAAAGTGCAAAGCATTTGATCAATAAGGACAAAGAATGGAAGTACACTTCTGAGTAAGGTATTGTACGACCCTACAATTCCAAAAAATGTAATCAATGTAGGACAAATTGTTGAGAATGGCTATGAAGTCAGATTATCTAATGATGGAGCTTATGTTGAAGATCCAAATCAAAGATATAAGAGTATTGTTACAAGTCAAAAGAAGGAAGACTCTTTATTGTGAAGGTACAAGGTAATGTAGGACATGCCTTTTTCACATATGAAAATCAAAAGATGATTGAATTGGACCAATGGCATAAAAGATTAGGTCATTTCAATGAGAGAGGTATAAAAGACATGGCAAAGAATGGATCTGCTTTAAACATTATGATGCATATGTAGAAAGGATTACATGCCAAAAGCTCAAGAGATTCAGATCAAATGGAGGGGAAGATTATTTTTCCAAAGAGTTTAATGATTACTTATGGAATGCAGGTATAAAAAGAGAAGTAAGTTGTAGGTACTCTCCTCAAAAAAATGGAGGCGAAAAGAAGGAGTAGAACACTTGTGGAGTTTGCTAGATCCATGATGAAGGACAAGAATTTTCCTAATTACTTGTGGGTAGAAGCTGCCAACACAACAACCTATCTTGTAAATAGGTTACCTTGTAAAGATTCAAATGATATGACTCCTTACGAAGCATGGTGGAGTAAGAAGCCTACTCTTGATCATTGGAAAAAAGTTGGATGTTTAGCATATGTGTATGTTCCATCTCAATTGAGACATAAGCTAGAACCTAAAGAAGATAAGTATGTCAGGTTCAAATGATGATCATGCAGATTTTTAGGAATTCATGAAGACAAGGAAAGGAAAATAAAAGATGCAGGCATATGAAGATGAAAGTGATGGTAGAGATGGAGATGGAGATGAAGATAGACCAAGATTTGATCTAGAGCATGATGAGGTAGAGACTTCAAGGAGTGCAGAGATAAGAAGGTCTTCAAGAGAGAGAAAGCAACCTATAAGGTATAGCTATGAAACTTCTTATATTACAACTAAGGATTATGAATATATATTGAAGATAGATGAAAATCCATCAACATATTCAAAAGCTAAAGGTAAAGAGAGTTGGGAAAAAGAAAGAAAGGAAGAGTGTGATGCTCTACTTGAGAATGACACAAGGACTTGGTACCTAGACCAAGAAATCAAAAAGGTAATTGGATGTAGATGAGTGTATAAGACAAAGAGATTTGCATATAGAAAGGTGTTGAGATATAAAGCTAGACTAGTGGTCAATGGATATACTCAGACACAAGGTGTGGACTATGATGAAACTTATAGTCTAGTGACCAAAATTTCTACCATTAGGACTTTGATAGCTATTGCAACTTGCAAAGGATGGAAGCTATCACAATTGGATGTTAAAAATGCTTTTCTAAATGGTTACATTGTAGATGAAGCATACATGGAGCAACTAGAAGGCTTTAAAGATCTAAATGGATCAGATTGTATTTGTAAGCTCAAAAGAGCTTTGTATGGTTTGAAGCAAGCCCCAAGGGCTTGGAAATACAAATTTGTGAAGTTCTTAAATGAACTTGGATACCAAGCATCAAAACAGATAGTATCTTGCTAATGCAAGCAAGTGAAGATGGGTACATATACATTTGTATCTATGTTGATGATATTATTCTTACAAGTACAAAGACCAAAGGAATCCAAAATCTCAAGAAGAAAATGGAGAAGGCATTCAAGATAAGTGACTTGGGACATTTATCTTATTTCCTAGGCATTGAAATCATCTAAACTCAACATGGATTGTATGTTACACAAGAAAGGTATTTGAAGAATCTTATGTTAAATTTTAACATGAAAAGTTGCACAATCTCCACAACCCCATTGGAGGTAAATCATAAGCTAAGCAGGTATGGAGGTGAAGTGTTAAAAGATATGAATATGTCTCAAAGGTAGGTAGGTAGTCTCATTTATGCCACCTTGACAAAACCAGATCTTTCATATGTAGTTGGTGTTTTGTCACAATTCATGCATTGTCCAAAGAAAACTCATTGGATTATAACATAAAGAGTGCCAATATATATAAAAGGGACTTCTACTGAAGGTTTTTATTATGGTTTCACTTTTAACACTAGAATCAAAGTATTTGGTGATGCAGATTGGTTAGCTAGTACAGATGATAGAAGATCTACTTATGGATACTTATGCTATATTGAGGATGAGCTAGTATCATGGTGTTCAAAGAAGCAACACATAATTGCTTTGTCATCCATAGAAGCTGAGTATAAAGGAATGGTAGAAGAAGTAAAGGAAGTCATATGAATGAAGAATTTGATGAAGAGTCTTGGAGTTGATTAGGGGATTACAATTATAGGTGGTGACAACATGAGTTCACTTTACTTGGTAGCTAATCCTGTTTTTCATGTGAGGACTAAACATATTGAGATAAGATATCATTTCTTGAGAGAAAAGGTACTTGAAATAGAAATTGAAGTCACATATACTCCAACAAAAGAACATGTAGCAGATATGTTAACCAAGAGTCTAAATGGAGCTAAGCTACAGAGATTGAAAGAGATGGCAGGGATAAAGAAGAAGAGCATAATCACAATTAGTGATTGAGGGGGAGTTGTTGGTGTAGACCAATCACAAATGGATGTTTATGAAGATTTAAAAAGCCAAGCAAGAATATGAATGAAAATAAAGAGAAGGTTGATGGAGATAAAGATCAAGAAGAATGCAAGAAGTAATGGATAGAAAGTATGTGGCATGAATAAGCATATATTCACTTAAGAGGATCCTAATTAGTGTATTATAGTTAGTAAAATAATAAAGCAAGTGAATACTAATGTATTAGTCATGATCCACTTACAAATTCATGAATATATAAGTCAATTATGACTTCAAAAATGTATTAGAGTTCATTGTCATAGATGAAGAAAAGTATCGAGTGAAATCTATAGAATTAGAGTTCAATCTAGTTCACATTTCTCTGAGGATGTTCACATGGATCTTAAATCCTTGTACGTAGATCTAATTTAATAGTAAAACGAGCTGTGGTTAAAGTTTCATGTCCTAATTCCTTTCATAGAATGTTTATGAGTCATAGGAAGGTTCATACGTCAACTCTCTGAAGTGCAGACTCAAAAATGCTACATCTCATCGATTAATGTTTTGATCATATCTTACTGATGCATGTAAAGTTTTTTGTGTCTAAGAACTTGAAATCTAAGTTGAGAGGTAAGGAAGATTGTCTAAAAGCATTTTGTAAAACAACTTGTAGTTCAAGAGAAATCAGAAGTTGAAGTTGCCTATGTCAAAGTCATCAGCTCTAAGTATCAATTTAGAAATATTCTTTATATTAGTGATTAATCAAAGTTTTAATCAGACTAATCAAAGGTTTATTATATATCAAGATTGTGAAAGGATCATACAAAGATTCCTATGCAATTTTTAGCATTAGAGTCTGTGACATTTGCAAGTAATGAAGTTGAATCTTGAGGCAGACTATTTGGAGAAGAACAGAAGTTTAGATTTGAAGAAGGAAGTACATTTTAGTCTTGATCTTGGAAAGTTTTAAGTGATTTTTATAAAGTCTTGTCTATACTTGAACATAGAGGTGTTGTTAAGTCGAGGTGGATTTGACATTGGAGATTTGAAGGTCTCCATCAAGTGGCAATAACTTTGCAATCTTCAAGGCCAAAACACTAAAATAATGTATCACTGTACATTGTTTGACACAAAGCTATTCCCCCATCAACTTGCATAAAGTAAATGCCAAAATGATTATGGAAATATCCCAAATCTGAAATCTCAAAAGAGGCATGAAAATTAGTCTTAAATCTAGAAATATTGTTCTTGTTACAACCAATGGGTAGCATAACATCAACATATATAACAATGATCATAATTACATCACCATAATGCTTGACATATAAGGTTTTGTAAATTCAAATGTTCTCAAATCCAATGCTCGCAAGTAGGCATGTATCTTTTCATATCAAGCACACAGTGCTTGCATCAACCCATACAATGCATTTTTCAACCTACACACTTTGTTTTCATTCCCATTACACAAAACCATGAGGCTAAAATACATGCACTTCTTCGTGTAAATCACCCCGGATTTGCAATTTTAATGTCCAATGATGTACATTCCAACCATGATGAGTTGTAATTACAAGTTCTATGAACGTTGGCCATTTGTGAGTAAAAATTTCATCAAAATCAATGCCCTTCTCTTGAGCATAATCTTAGGGACCAAGTCGAGCCTTATACCTATCAACTATTTTATCAGGCTTATGTTTCAGCTTGTATAACCATTTAGTGCTAATGGCCTTTTTTTCTAGAGGCAAATCATATAAAGACCAAATAGCATTCTACATAATAGCATCATATTTTGATTTCATAGCAACCATCCAATTTTTTGAATTTTATGCTTCATCAAAAGAAAGAGGCTCATTCACATCACAAATCTTAGAGAATGGCAAGCTCGAAACATACATTATATGTTCCAAGATGTCACTCCATGTGCTCCTATGTCTAAGGGAAACCAAAGAAAGCATGCCTCAGAAATGTGAGAGGAGGGCCTACAATATTTTCACAAGCTCTCTTCCTCCAGTTTTGTGACATGCCTTTTCTTTTGCCCTCCTTAGCCATAAGAGTGCGTGTTGTATAGCTGTAGGATATTAAAAATTGCATTGTAGGATATTAAAAATTTCATTGTAATGGTGGAAGACAAATTTCATGATTTTAATCTCTAACATGCCTGCAATAATCTCTACTTGCTTCCATGAAGATTTTGCATCATTTCCCATTGCTACGCATAAATGCCTGCCACAAAAATGTGAGAAAGGGCTCTACAAAATGTTTTCAAGCCCATCTCCCTTGTTCTTGTGGCATGCCTTTTTCGTTACTTCTTTAAGCCACATTATGTGTCATTTGCACATCTGTGTAGGTTGTAATATCCCTACAATGACTATAATGACTAAAACAAGCCACACAAGCACCCCCTAAATTCATTATGGACAAGATCGTAAGACTTTCAATGTACACATGTAAAAGATGCGATACACATGACAATTTTAGAAGACACCATAGAAAGAGGAGTATAAATTGATCAAAACCTATTCTTTCATTAATAAATAAGCTTAAATCAAAGCCATAGATAGGGTATAAATAAAAGAAAATCTGATATATTGATGCCCCAAATCCATAGGTAGGATATAAATCAAAACAAAATCCGATATATCATCAATATTCTTCATCCCTAACCCTAGGTATATACCTAATGGGCTTGGAAATTTTGCACAAAAGTTTGAACTTAACGTTGTAAAGGGACTTTCTATTTATATAAAAAGACAATTGGTCCTATGTGTAATGGTTGGTAAACAAGACAAGTTACACAAGGCCTTCAAGTGCCATGTCATGAAGTCCCCATGAGGAATGTAATCTTTATGAAGAATTACAAAATGTTATTTAGGAAATTTCTCGATTTATTTTTCCAGTGATAGGACATCTCCATGAGATACTCAATCCTTTTCACTCTTCTCTACACACTTATCAACTTCTTTCACTTGCTACAGAAAACCCTAAGATTAGTGCTTGCATAGGGTGTAAGACTCGTATCAAATTATGTCTTGAAGTATGTCTTCCTTTTTCCTTGCTATGGAAGATAGAATGTAATGCTAGAGTGGGACATCCCGCTCTACTTAATTATTGGTGAAGTACGATTCTTTGACTCGTAAGTTCTTTCTTTAGCAATATTGGACTCATCATTTGTGACTTGACCATGCTTACGTGTTAGTATGTCATCAAAAACTAATTTTATTGCGTCAGCCCAAAAAATCTTGAAAACTTTTGCCAAAGTATCCTCCGCAAAATAAGCATATAACTAGTGTGAAAATCTCTTAAAATTGCAAGTACTAACTTGTTAATCTACATAATGAATCACTCACTCCACTATATCTAATCAATTACCCAAGTCAACTAGGTTTATCGAGCACCTATGAACAATGATCATACATCTCCCATGGTGAGGCTGGGTAAGTCTTTCACTTGCATCACCAAAGAGAACCCAACATCTGGGTGTCTCCTAGTTAAGAAAACCTCACCATGACCCTCTTTATAAAACATAAAAGGCTTTATGCAAAAAAATGTAACCAATATATCAATGACCACATGGACATACATAAGCAGTATCCACAAAGCATACATAGTGTGTATGTGCTCAATACATGCAATAAAATGGCACTCAAAGGCTGAATTCACAACCCAAATACTCGCTAATAACACCTGCAAGTGTCTATCAACTCTATTCTTTATACTCAAAAACATGCATAGACTTGTGGTGGCTGCTCCCACCACAACCAAAACCTTTCAAGAAACTTGTAGATTTACTAGTGTGATTGATAATACAACCCTAAAAGGTGAACATTCATTATCAAAGAAGTACAAATAGCATTCTTCTTGATGTTCTTGAACATGTGTAAAGAGAAATATGCATGAAAGTACTCCAAAATGGCTCTAAGAATCACCCCAAAAATGCTTTAAAATAGGATTTGAACATAAAGAATAAAGCTTTGAGGGCCCAGTACATGCTCGAGGTAATGTTAACCTTAGTCTTTCTACTTCTGCAAACACCACTGTTGAAAGTTTTTCAAGCTCAAGAGTGTGGGAACATGCCCCAAATTGAACCTTCCACATCATCCACAATCAAAGGAGGCTGATTTCCACGAGTTGGAGGCATCAAATCATGCCCATAATGGAAAGAATTTGATTAGAGAAGATTTAGCTCACCTCTTGATGTGATTGGACCTCACTTTTGACATGTATATGCTTTTGATTGATTAAAGAGGTTAGTATGAGGTCTTTAAAACCTCTAATGAGTTGTATTATGACTTAGAGTCGTGGAAATACGTGTCCAAGCTGCCCCCTTGCTTAAGCACACCCCCTACTAGCTATTCTCTGCATATTTTGCAGAAATTTCACTTTTACACACTCTATCTATCTAGATGTTTTTGGCAGACCCCCCGGTCTTGTGATTGTTGTTTCTCCTTCATCCGGAATCCATTTGCAATGATTTTTGTCTTGTTGGAAAGCTTATAAGTTCTACTTTGTCTGGCCTAAGTCTCAGGTTCAGTGCCTGCACATGTGCAGAGAAATGTCCAGAACAGTGTCTGTCTAGTTAGCTCATACTCTGTGGAGAGATCAAGTTATCTGTTTTGTTGCAGCTGGTTGAGGCATGATCCAGTATCCAAATGGAGTGATTTTACTCTCATTTGAAAGCTCTTAAAGTCTAGTTTATGCCTGCAAAATTTCATTTTCAGTCTCTGCATATACTCAGAGAAACGCAGAAAATACAGAGCCTATGTCTGAAAAATTTCAAGATCCTAGGAGGGTTCATTTGCTTTTGTTGTGCACATAGGAGTGTTTATCCTCCAACAGTGGTATCAGAGCTATAAGTGGAGTATCAAAGAGAGAAGAAGGAGCTACTGAAGTGAAGTGAAGACTTCATCAAATTTTGAAGGAAGGAAGCAAAGAACGGGCACGTCAACAACAAGGGGAAGCAAATACATCATCAAATCAAAGACGAAGCTTCATCAAGAGGAGTAGCTCTATTTTTTGAGGTAAAAGCCATCCTTTTCAACTTCATTGCATCAAGGGGGAGGTTCAAAAGAGTTAGGAGGCAACATGGCTGATCTCAATGCTCAAATTGAGAAGCTCGAAAAAGGAAACTACCAACCATGGCGATTTAGAATAAGCAATTTTTTTATGGGGAAAGGTTTGTGGGGACTTGTGAGTGGTGGAGAGCCAAAACCCTACATAGATGAGGTAAATCCAACCAATGACCAGAGAAGAGCAGTAAGAGAGTGGGATGAAAGGGACAAAAGGGTCATTTTCATTCTATCTCAGCATATTAGCAACTCTATGGTAGGGCATATTCAAGATTTGGATACATCGAAGAAGGTGTGGGAGTGCTTGGAGAGATTGTATTCAACCTCCACAAAAGCTAGAAAAATTCAGCTCAAGAATGAGCTAAATAATCTTAGAAAAAGCCCCTCTCAAGGTGCTAATGATTACATATTAAAGGTTAAAGAGCTTGCAGATGCACTAGGGTCAATCGGTTGTGCCCTAGATGATGACGATCTTGTCGCCCACACCCTAAATGGACTTAGGGATGATGAAAAATGGAGGGCTTTCACAACTTCAGTGTATGTAAGGGACTCTCTTCCTGATTTTGATCAACTAATCACTCTCATGGTGACAGAGGAGATGAACCTTGGTGGTCATAATGCCAAGGATAGCCAAGGGCAATTGTTGTATGCAGGTAGAGGAAGAGGAAGACACAACCGAGGTGCTACAAGAGGAAGAGGAAGATATCAAAGCAACCAACGAGGTCAAGGACAACAAGAAAATGCAGGTCAAAGAGGTGGAAGAGCCACAAATAGAGGAAGAGGTGCAAGATTTGGTGGAAGAGGACAAGCCACTTCAAATGGATGCTTTGTATGCGGTAAGCCCGGTCATTTTGCAAATGAATGCTATCATAGAGCTCAAAGACAAGGGAATCAAAGCAACAACAACAATTATAGAGGGCAAGGTAATTATGCAAACACATCATCCAGCCAAGGGAATGATTATTTACTTGCCATGAGGTATGGTGAAGATACAACTCAAGCTAGTGAAGATGTATGGTATGTAGACAGTGGATGTAGCAATCATATGTCATGTCGAAAGGATTTTTTTAGTAATTTGCAGGTCCCAAAGCATCAAGGGCATGTGGAAACAGGTGATAACTCAGAGCATATCATTCAACATGTGGGAGATATCAGTTTGGAAGGAAATCAAAGAGCAAATTGCTTATCAGAGGTATTACATGTCCCTACTATTACCAAAAACTTGATTTCGGTAGGCCAAATGGTAGAAAAAGGCTATCAAGTTAGGTTCAATGAAAGAGGATGTTTTGTTGAGGATCCAAGGGTAGGTTTCAAGCTCATAGCAAAAGGAAAAAAGCAAGGGAGAATGTTCACAATGGACATAAATCAGCCACACCATTCAATGTATGTCACATATGGAGACAAGAGGATAGCAAATTTGGATCTATGGCATAAACGAATAGGTCACATCAACCTACAAAAGCTCAAGGACATGCAAAGGAGTTTAATATCCAAAGACCAAGGTATGAAGGTATCTCTGTACAAATGGGTTTGGAAAGTAAAGAGACATGTAGATGCGAGTACCATATATAAGGAAAGTGTATATGACTCATTTATTTCTCAACATTATGCATGCATGAGTGAATTCATTTCATATGGGCTACTATGTTTTTGAGCATTCTCACATATGACTCATTCATTGCTCAACATTATGCATGCATGAGTTAATTCATTTCATATGGACTACTATTTTTTTGAGAATTCTAGTATATTCAAAGAGTGGAACAAATTGAGTGAGATGTTTAAGATCCAAAAACCAAGGTACGAAGGGTTGTACAAATGGTTTTGAGAGGTAAAGAAACATGTAGATGGGAGTACCATATCCAAGGCAAGTGTAATTTTCAAATTGAAACATGTAGATGGGAGTATCATATCCAAGGAAAGTGTAATTTTCAAATTGTTTTCCATAATCCAAATACTTTGTTGATAAGAAAAATATGTACAATGGAATATCCTCCACCATAACGTGTTTTACTAAAATTGTAACAACTAGAGGTTGGGGAATCTTCCAACTTGATGTCAAAAAAGCATTTTCCAAGTAGTGATTTTTAGGATATCGTTTTTCATGAGGTATCCAAACGTGAAGTGAAGTGAAGGACCCAAAAAAAACCTTGGAGCAAAGGAGAAATCATAGTGCACTTCAACAACAAGGGGAGGCAAATTTCTCATCAAACTAAAGAGGTTCAAGAACAAGGGGACTAGCTTTTGTCTTAAAGGTAAGGTCAATAATATTTTAGTTCATTTCATCATGGCAAAGTTTTAAAATATCTAGAAGGCATAACGGATGATTCCAATAATCGAATTGACAAACTTGAAAATAAGATTGACAACATTAGAGGCTTCAAAATAATTTTTCCTCAAGGGAAAGGATTGTTTGGAATTCTAAGTGGTGAAAAGCTAGATCCTGTTATAGACCAGAAAACTCCAACAAGAAGCAACAAAGACAGTTCCAATAATAGGTTTAAATGAGAAAATGAAATAGAAAACATTTTAACTATATATCTTCATATTAGTAACTTTATCATAGGACTTGTAAAAAATCTGGATACATCAAAAAAGGTGTTGGACTGTTTGGAGAGGTTGTGGTCCCTGTCCACAAAATCTAGGAAAATTCAACCCAAGAATGAGCTGGATTATCTCAAGCCTTCTCAATGTATAGAGGATTATATGTTTAAGTTTAAAGAGATTCCAAACGCACTATGAACAATGATTTATGCCCTACATGATGATGACAATGTAGTAGCATGCAACCTAAATGGACTTAGGGATGATAAGAAATGGAGGGCTTTAAGAGTTTTAGTCTATGTGGGGAACTCTATCCCATATTTTGATCAATTAAACACTCTCATGATGATAAGAGAGATAAAGTATGGTGGTACTCTTGTCAATGATAACCAAGAGTAAATGCTTTATGAAGATAAAGGAAGAGGTGCACAAAACAAAGGTGGTACAAGAGGAAGACTAAGATTCCAAAGAAACCAAGATGGGCATGCACAACAAGAAAATTCAAGTAAAAGAGGACTACAAACTTCAAATGAATGCTTTATATGTGGTAAGAAAAGTCATTTTGTAGATATATTTTATCATAGCGCTAAAAGAAAAGAGAACCAATGCTACAAAATAATTTATTAGGGCACAAAAACTATGTTATCAATGTATCCAATTAAAAGAGGCAGAGTGCTCTAAGAAGTTTTTGTATTGCTCAAGGTAATAGTACAAAGCTCATATGAGTTCTAGAATCAAACAAAATAAACTTTAGAAATGATATCTCTTTCACTTATATAGACCCTTTAAGCACTCTACTTGTGTTGTAGTGTTCGGCCTATTTTTTTAAGGTGAGGAGAAACTATATGAAGGTCGAAACAATGTCAAAAAAATATGAACTTTAGTGTGGCTATTCTACTCAAGCCATGAAACTTGGTTATACTCAAGGTTTACAATGTGAGGCCATATACTAAATATAGGATTTCATGCAAAAAATAGGTAGTTTTACAAGTATTTTGGGTTTAAGAAATGGGAAAAACTTAATCTGAGGAGGGATATGAAATAGGAAGCATTAGTAGAGTCCTTCCTCCTTTACTTCCATGCTTGCGATTTCTTTTTACTACATTTATGTGTCTTTTAATTGAGCTTTGCGTGCTTTGACTTTAGACCTCTTAGTCACTTTTTTGAGCTTCCTCCAACACTCCCCCTCCTTGCGTTCTATGGTCCTCGACAGACAACTTTGTGGCATTCAAAATCAGCATGAGAACTATTGCACACATGTTAGGTGTTGAGTTTTTACATTATAGTACAATAGTTGGAACCTCAAAAAACCTCTTAAATAGGTAGATTGTAGCTTTTTGGAGACTTTTTTTAATCACTTTTATGTGCTAAAGGATGTGCTAAAATAAAAACAAAACTAAAGGATGTGCTAAAATAAATTAAATTATTACAAAATGAGGGTGCGCATGAGTAATTTGTGATCCTTTGAAAATAAAATAAAAGATGGATGGAAAGATTAAAATAAATTGAATCTGGATTGAAGGGTTGTATGTATTATGGTAAAGAAGAAAAAGAAAATAAAGCTACTTCCATGACTTAAAAAGAAGAATTTTATTAGAAGTGGATTCTCAAAGTAGTCATAGGGGAACTAGTTAGTGTAGATCATGGCCATCAAGCCGTTATGGTTGATGCATGGCCTTGTAGGGTGGCTCTATGAGTGCAACTTTAGATGCACTTATTTGAAAAATATATGAAACATGTGGGTCTTGAGCAATGTACCAAAGGGTTATCCAACAAAGAGGATGCCTAATCTATGGGAATGGGAATTGATTTTTCTTCTTTTTCTTTTTTTTCTTTTTTTCATTTTTCTTTTTTACTTGCCTTGATAAGGCATATGTATATAATATAGTAAAATTGCACATGATGATGTATGGCTCGCACCGCCCTATTGGTTGTAGTAGGTTGGAAGGTAGAGACCAAGAGACTTATTTCTCACAAGCTTGCGATGAATCAACATAGGCATCATGTGCATCTCTAGGCGTTGCATTGCTTGATATTTGCTGATAATCATCATGAACTTTTTTCATGTAGATGGTCTTCAAAAATAGATACAAAAATATGAGCATCACCAAATACATGTTGATGAGAACTGGCTGACTATTCAAGGATTTTTTGGTAGTTAAATTGTATCTTTTTTATGAATAAAATCGTCAACTTTAATTAGAATATGAACTTGAATTGGATGCATTATCCAAATGAAGAACATGATGTAATGTCTATTGTAAATTGTGTTAGCATGTGAGTGAGGGCCACCTGAAAGGAAATTTGAGGATGAAAACCAAGTATTATGGGTGATATGGATCCTCACATTAAAAGTATCACTCTTGTGCATAGGAGATCAACAAGTGTGTCTTACGCAAGGCTTTGTAATGTGGCTCCATATTTCATGCATAATTTAAGTGCAAATGATTTTGTATGGTGCAAAAGATAGGGTTGTGCTTGAAGACCATGGTTACTGCACGAGGTTTTTGTTGGTTTGATGTATCATTTCCTTATGCATGAGTTTTTGTATCATTCAAACTGAGACTTTGAAAGGCCAATGTTAATTTTACAAATTCTCTCTCTCTCTCTCTCTCTCTCTCTCTCTCTCTCTCTCTCTCTCTCTCTCTCTCTCTCTCTCTCTCTCTCTCTCTCTCTCTCTCTCTCTCTCTCTCTCTCCCTCTCTCTCCCTCTCTCTCCCTCTCTCTCCCTCTCTCTCTCTCTCTCTCTCTCTCTCTCTCTCTCTCTCTCTCTCTCTCTCTCTCTCTCTCTCTCTCTCTCTCTCTCTCTCTCTCTCTCTCTCTCTCTCTCTCTCTCTCTCTCTCTCTCTCTCCCTCCCTCCCTCCCTCCCTCCCTCCCTCCCTCCCTCCCTCCCTCCCTCCCTCCTCTCTCTCTCTCTCTCTCTCTCTCTCTCTCTCTCTCTCTCTCTCTCTCTCTCTCTCTCTCTCTCTCTCTCTCTCTCTCTCTCTCTCTCTCTCTCTCTCTCTCTCTCTCTCTCTCTCTCTCTCTCTCTCTCTCTCTCTCTCTCTCTCTCTCTCTCTCTCTCTCTCTCTCTCTCTCTCTCTCTCTCTCTCTCTCTCTCTCTCTCTCTCTCTCTCTCTCTCTCTCTCTCTCCCCTCTCTCTCCCTCTCTCTCCCCTCTCTCTCTCTCTCTCTCTCTCTCTCTCTCTCTCTCTCTCTCTCTCTCTCTCTCTCTCTCTCTCTCTCTCTCTCTCTCTCTCTCTCTCCTCCCTCCCTCCCTCCCTCCCTCCCTCCCTCCCTCCCTCCCTCCCTCCCTCCCTCCCTCCCTCCCTCCCTCCCTCCCTCTCTCTCTCTCTCTCTCTCTCTCTCTCTCTCTCTCCCCTCTCTCTCTCTCTCTCTCTCTCTCTCTCTCTCTCTCTCTCTCTCCCTCTCTCTCTCTCTCTATTGCAGCTTATTCAAGAAGCTAACCAAGCAAAAAATATGGCTAACTATTGTACGTAGAATTTCCATTCTTTGTATATCATTTGAATTGTGCTATTTTCATTAGTCAGCATACTCACACTTATTGATATGCACATACACAATTATACATGATGAAGATGCACGTTCACACATATACACATATACACATGCACATACACACACATATATACACACACATGCATGTGCACATACACTTACACATACACACACATGCACATGCATATGCACAAACATCACTACAACCACATAAAAAGACTTGCATGCATGCATTATTGCATACATACATACACATACACACATTAACATATACTTAAATACATGTATATGCACATCACATGCATGCACGTGGGTTCAAATGGAAATGCATCCACATGCACATGCATGTTTCATGCATGTTTCATGCATATTCACATGCATATACATACACTTGTATATGTTTATACACATACACATACATATGCACATATGTATATATACACACACATACACATATATACACATATATTTGCACATACATACACACACATATACACATACACACACATGCACGTACATAAATATACACATATACATGCACATACACATATACACATACACATACACATACACATATACATGCACATACATACACACACACACATGCACATGCACATGCACATACACATATACACACATATACACTTACACATGCACATGCACATACATACATATACACACACACATGCACATGTCCATACACATACATACACATATACGCTTACACATGCACATGCATACACACAAATACACATGTACATACATTCATATACACCCAGATATTTTATACATGCACATACGTACACACACATATTACACATATATACATGCACATACATACATATGTATACACACATACACATGCATATGCACATACACATACATATGCATATGCATATACACTTACACATGCAAATACATGCATATACACATATACATATGCACATACACACATGCACATATATACATAGACACATACATATACATGTGCATATAGACATACTTACACACATAGATATATACCTACATGTGCATATATACATTTTATATACACACAAGCACACATAAATATGAATGAATTATATAATTAAAGTAATAAAACACATGCTTAATATAAACAATAATAACACTCAATAGACAAAATTTTTCATTACTTAATACGATACACACAATTCAAAATAAAAATATGTGTTATAACATCATTAACAAAAAAATTGTGAAAAAAAACATACCTATGAGAAGATAGCTATCTTCCTCCATGTGGAGCTACAGAAGAGCCCTCCTCTGATCGCTGGGTAAGCATCTGGATCGTCAAATCCAGCTCATTATCAGGCATCTCTCAGTACTCATGCATGATGATCCCTAGAGTATCAGGCGGAACTCTTGGTTTTTATGAGAATGAGTTTTGTATTTCTCTCTCTATTAGGATCCATAATACATGTACATATAAAACAAAATGGGTTAAAAATCAATATATATACATGTACATATGTATGTGTGTATATGTGTATGTAGGTGTATATGTGAGTGTGTAAAAGCATGTAAGCATGTATGTATGCATATGCATGTGCATTATGTATGCAAATGTATGCATGTGTGTGTATGTGTGTGTGTGTATGTATGTGCATGCATGTAAGTATGTATGTATGTATGCATATGCATATGCATATGCATATGCATTATGTATGCATATGCATATGCATATGCATTATGTATGCATATGCATATGCATATGCATTATGTATGCATATGCATTATGTATGCATATGCATTATGTATGCATATGCATTATGTATGCATATGTATGCATATGCATATGCATTATGTATGCATATGCATATGCATTATGTATGCATATGCATATGCATCATGTATGCATATGTATGCATGTATGTGTATATGTTTGTGTGTGTCTCTATGTGTGTGTATGCATATGTGAGTGTGTATGTCTCTATCTGTGTGTATATGCATATATGTGTGTGTATGTGTTTATGTGTGTGTATGTGTTTATGTGTGTGTATGTGTTTATGTGTGTGTATGTGTGTATATGTGTGTGTGTGTCTATTGTAGAGAGTACGCATGCGGAAGCAAAATGAAAAGTAAAGTACTCTCACAAAACAAAGAATGTGTGAAACACAAAATGAGTAGACCATGAAATGGGTAAACTCATGTGGATTAGAAATGAGCTTGCCAAGAGCATGGAGTAGGCTCCTCAATCTTCTAACCAAGTACAAATGAGGGGAGAGGCCCTCCTTATATAGATTTGGGAGGGGCTCTCAAAAGTACATCATATGTGGGATAAGTCTCTTGAAAGGAGAATGAATACAAGTGGTAGAAGCACATGGCAAGGTACCCAAATACAAAGGAAATACAATATGAAATGGAAATAGACTAGAAATGGAGTGCCTCCTGGATACAAAATGGAGATGCACTCATGCGGATACAAATGTAGATGAAGTAGGAGCGATCATGTCATCAACACCCCCTTTGCATCTCCATTTTGGAGCGGCTGAATGCTACAGAGTTCCACCAAGCGCTGAAGCGGAACCGGAGGTAGAGCCTTCATGAACATGTCTGCCAAGTTCTCCTGCGAGGTACACTGCTCCAGAGTAATCTCCTAAGATATCAGCTTTTCACGGATGAAGTGGTTCTAGATCTCGATGTGCTTCTTCCGAGCATGGAACACTGGATTCTTGGCAATGGCCAAGGCTGACTGGCTGTCCGTGCGAAGACATGTCGGAGTATCCTACAAAACACCAATGTTAGATAATAAACATCAAAGCCAGATGGCCTCACATGCTGCAAAGCTGGATGCTCGGTACTCGGCCTCGGTAGATGATAGAGCAAGTAGGCTGCTTCTTACTTGCCCAAGAGATAGGTCCTGAACCAAGCAAGAATTTATTCCCAGAAGTAGACCGTCGAGAATCAGGATCACCATCCCAATCTGAATCGGAATATCTGGCGAGTTCAATGCCCCCTCTGTACCAAAGACCATGATGTCGGGTGAGGGCAAGGTAACGAAGTAGTCTCTAAGCAGCATCCCATTGAGTCTGACGAGGCTGATGTGCAAACTGATTGAGTATACCAACGGCATAAGCAATATCTGGTCTAGTGTTGGCAAGATAGAGTAATGAGCCAACAAGTTGTCGATAGGTATGCACATCCACAAGTGATGATGAGTCCTCCAGGGTAAGCTAGACGTTTGGATCAAGTGGTGTAGAAACTGAGCGACACTGATCCATGTTATATCTGGAAAGTAGATCAGAGCATTACTTCTTCTGTGATAGGAATATACCTTCTTTTATTTGCCAAACTTCCATACCTAAAAAGTAGTGTAGTAATCCAAGATCTGTAATAGAGTACTCAAGGTGAAGCTGTGTGATGATGAATTGGATGTGTTCTTCGTCAAAGCTTGTCAAGATCAAGTCATCTACATAGAGAATGATGATGGCTACCAAAGACTCCTTTTGAGAGATATACAAGTTAGCATCAGCATTGCTTCTGTGAAATCCCTTGTCTTCAAAGAACTTGTGAATCTTTTCATACCAGGCCCTGGGAGCTTGCTTGAGTCCGTAAAGTGCCTTGTGAAGCTTGTAGACTTGATCTTCTTTGCCTTTGATCTTGAAGCCTTCAAGTTGTTCAACATATACTTCTTCTTGAAGATCTCCATTGAGGAATGCACTTTTGACATCCAGCTGGTAAATGGGCCACTTAAAGTGAGCACTTAGTGCTAAGATGATTCTTATGGTTGTGACTCTTGCAGTAGGAGCAAAGGTTTCTTCATAGTCAATGTCATGTTGTTGTTTGTATCCCTTAGCTACTAATCCTGCTTTGTACTTGTCTAATGTGCCATTTGACTTTTACTTAACTTTATAAAGCCACTTAACTCCTATGACTTGATGATTTATGGGCTTAGGTACAAGAGTCCAAGTTTTGTTCATCTCGATTGCATCCATTTCTACTTGCATAGCTTCTTCCCACTTAGGTTGTCCTTGAGCTTCTTTGTAATTAGATGGTTCTGGGATTTGTTGAATCTGATGCATTAAGGCATAATTGACATAATGACTTTGTTCTCGTTGTCTCTTGTCAATAAGTCTTTGAGATCTTCTCGGATGACTTGAAGTACTTGCTTCTGAGTTGGAGTTTGAAAATACTGAGTCCCCCTCTGAAGTGTAGATAGGTGGACTAAGACTTGTACTTGAATCTTTTCTTGAGTATGATGAAGCTTCATTGAAGATCACATCCTTCAAAATGGTGATGGAGTGGTTTTCCATATCATATAGACGGTATGCCTTTGATTGGTCACTATAGCCTATGAATATGTGTTTCTTGGACTTTGATTGTAATTTGTTTCTATCTTCTTTTGGTACATGGGCAAAAGCTTCACTACCAAAGACTCGAAAGTAGTTCACATTTGGTTTTCTTCCATAGTAGGCTACGAAGGGTGTTTTGTTGTGTAAAGCACTTGTAAAGCCTCGATTAAGAATGTGAACAGCAATATGCACAGCTTCTGCCCAGAACTTGTAGGGTAGATCCTTGTGATGAAGCATTGTTCGTGCCATTTCCATCACACTGTGTATCTTCCTTTCAGCGACTCCATTCTGGGATGGAGTATGAGGCTGAGTAACTTGACGTTTGATCCCTTTCTGGTTGAGAAAGTTATCAAAGTCATGATTGATAAATTCGCCACCTCCATCTGATCTGATGGTTTTGACTTTAGTTGAAGCTTCATTCTCAACTTCCTTGATCCAAGTTTGAAACTTAGAGAATGTGTCTGCCTTTGACTTCAAAAAGTACACCCAAACAAAGCGAGAGTGGTCATCTACTAGAAGATAAAAGTAGAGGGATCCACTCAAGGATGGGGTGTTCATAGGTCCACATAAGTCCATGTGGATGAGGGCTAGTGGGTTCCGCGCTCGTGTGGAAGCTTCCTTGGGAATTGGGGCCCTATGTTGCTTGCCTTGGGTGCAAGCTTGGTAGACAGTAGTAAGTTGCCCTATCTTAGGCAATCCCTTCACAAGTTGGGATGAAGAGATTTTCGATAAGTAAGAAGTGTGGCCAAATCTCTGGTGCCACAAACTTGACTTTGATTCTTTGGATACAAAGCATGATAGCTTGTAGAGGCCCTTTTCTTCTATACTTTGAGCAATGACGTCCTTTGTATGGGGATCAACTACCTTAACTGAGGTCTTATCAAACCATACTTGTTTGTCCTGATCTGTAATGGCCTTGACGGAAAGTAGATTCATACATAAATTTGGAACAAAAAGAACATTCGATAAAGACTTGCATTCCCCCTAATGGTTGGAAAGTTGAACTTTCTCTTTTCCTTCGATGGGTAAACTTTTGTTGTTGCCAAGATAGACTTCTCGTGTATGTTCTTCAAGATCTTGAAAGGAGTCCTTGTCTTTGCACATATGGGAGGTAGCTCCTCTATCAAAGATCCACTCATGCGGGGAGCTAGAAGTGACTAGGGCATTGGCTTCTGTGGAGATAAAGAGTTCCTCACTCGAGCAGTGAGATCTATGTTGGGATCCTTTGGATGCTTGCCTGGACGTAGAAGCCTTCGATGATTGTTTCTTTTTGTAGCAAAACTTTTCTAAGTGTCCTGATTTTCCACAAAAATTACAGGTGTACTTCTTCGATGAATTATGTGATCCTTCCTTAGATCCATTGCTAGCCTCATGACTTGTGGTTTTGCCCTTATTGAATGGACCTTTGGCCTTCATGGCAGACTCTTGTGAGGAAGTCGATTTGGCTCGCGAGTCGTGAAGGAGCAATAGTCGATGAACCTCTTCCCAAGATAAGACTTGGCCACGATTATACAAAGTTGTGACAAATGTCTCGTATGACTTAGGTAACTTGTTAAGAAGCCTAATGGCCATATCTTCACTAGAGATCTACCTACCACATAGTGCTAATTTACGCTGGTAATCCTCAAATTGGGCTATGACCTTCGTAATTGTGTCGTGTGGCCTAATGGTCAAATTATGAAACTCGGCCTCTAATGCATATATCTTCGAAGGGGTCTGTCTTCATACAAAGTGGCTAACGTATCCCAAGCATCCTTAGACGTCTTGCAGGCAGGGATATGTCCTTTCATCAATTCGTCGAAGGCAAGTAACAGCTGACCTAAAGCTCTTTTGTCCTTGACATTCCACACATGCCAATTTTCGAAGTTGGTATCCCTATTGGGTTCGGGGTCTGACCCATCTACTATTTCATGAAGAAGATTCGTATAGAGATAGGCGCGCATGACATCTTTCAATAGATTGTAATTTTATCCGTTGAGGCATTCATCCTTAGGCATAAAAATAGGGGTAAAAGACGGTAAGAAGTTAGCCATAGATGATGAGCTACCTTCACTTTTGGTCATTACAATGCTTTGAAGATAAAGTGTTTAGAAACACTACCAAAATCTTCGCCAAACGCATAAGCTTTGAAGATAAAGTGTTTAGAAACACTAACAAAATCTTCGCCAAACGCACAAGCTTTGAAATGAATGACTCGATACTAGACTGAAAAAACTAGGGGGGGGGGGGCTTAGAGTAGCTCTACACTTGTACAACACCAAGGGAAGTCGACGCGAGAGGAGAGGGCTTAGATTAGCCCGTTGCACACCGATTGAGCTTTAGAGTAGGCTTGGGAACTTAAGAAACTTTGTGGGTGGGCTTAGAGTAGCCTCCAACCCACAAAAGTGCACACCCATGATACTTTTCTTCTTATATTTTGAGTGTACAAAGATCGGAGGCACTTAGTGCCAAAATGGAGCGAATGGCAGTTGAGACCTTCTCAAGAAATACAAGTGGACCCTTTACAATTGATAGATCCAATGAGATTGTTGGAGCAAGTGTATGACAAGCCTAAGTATTGGTTTGAGTCCCACAAAGTCATAAAAGAAGCTTCAAAATGAAGACTATGTAAAGTTCACTTGTGAACTACCTCTTGTAACTTTTGAAGAGTTTACTTAATGTAAAAGTCAAAGAATCTTAAGTGGTTGCATCCACTTGATCAAAAAGGGAAAGAGGAGCCACGAATTCGTGATTTGTGGTAGGTAGAGAATCAAATCAATCACAAATTGATTGGAGAGTGATTGAGGGAAGTTAGCCTCCCAAACTCAACTATAAATAGATGGCAGTTTTAGTCGTGGTTAGAGAGACCTATGTGAAGAACTCCAAGAGCTCAGCTTTATGCCATATCAAGGTGTGATTACAAGGCACACATATGTATCAGTAAGTCATTGTATTGTACAAGCACTATACTTTCATTTTTCATGATTATTTGAGTTCATATGTCCATGTTCTTGTGAAGTGTACTACTCACTGCCATTACTCTCAGTTTTCTTAGTCAGATTGCAGAGATGGTTTCTCTGAGCTTGGTGCATCACTTTCAGTGATTTAACTTGGTAAAGTTAGCTCTATAAGTCTACTATATGCTCACAAATTTTCATGTCATTTAGATCTTGCAATCTTCAGTTATGTTCAGTTGACGTCAATAGTGTCTGTTCATCTTCACTTCTCTGTCAGGTACCCGACTTTTTCACTCACATTGTCAGAGCCATTTCTCAGTGGTTACTTATTCAAATTCAATGATTTAAACCTTGTTGGATTTCGCTTATTGTCGAGTATAATCATACAAATTCTCATAATCATTTTTCCTACATTTTGATTTATGTTCATTTTTCTACTCACTGGTCTCAAACTGTAGCAGCCCGTGAAAATCGGGATGATATCATCACTTGTTAAAACTCATTCTCAGTGTGTGGTTTATTATTTTTTATGAGATTACTCTTGAAAGTTAGCTCTTTAAGCTATCTAGACTTCACCAAGAGGAATTAAGTTAATTGGTGTTGTGCTCAGAGAATTATGCAAAACACTGGACAGGTGTATGAACCAAGAATAGCAAGTTTTTCACCTCTGAGCTAACTTCAACTTATCTGTTTTGATCTATCTTTTTGAGAGTGATCTTCCAAGGTACATAGGGTGTCTAATACATCCATTGGCAAGCTAAAAGGGCCCACCATATACTCCTGGAGTTCATTTGGCTAGTGTAGATCAAGGATTTTGCAACACCTCTTCATCTTCAAGCACATACCTATCCATCTCTTCACAGTGGTATCAGAGCAAGGTTGGACAACATGACAGATGGATTTCCTTCATCAATTGAAAAATTGGACAGAGGTAACTACTCAGCTTGGTCATTAAGGATGGAAGCTTATCTCCAAGGTAGAAGTTTATATGGTTATGCGGCTGGAGATGAAGTTATGCCAAGTTTCAGGAACAAAAGTCAACCAACACAAGAAGAGCAAGAAAGATTGAGCACATGGTGCTCCAAGGATGCACTTGCAAGGTCTTATCTCCTCAACTCTATCTCAGATTTTTTGTTGCCTCACATTAGAAGTTGTAAGACATCTCAGGAAGTGTGGGATGCACTTGAAGCTTTCTTTTCTTCAAGTACCAAAGCTAGGAAGCATCAACTATGGCTGGATTTCACAACTCTCAAGAAGGCTCCCAACCAAAATGTGACTGATTTTGTCACAAAGCTCAAGGACATAGCAGATCAGTTGGGAATCATTGGAGAGGTAATAGATGAAGAGCAAATTGTAAGGCAAGTCATCAATGGCTTGAAGGCAGATGACAAGTGGGAAGCATTCACCACAGCTATGGATTTGTACATGGACATGCATGTACCTGATTTCAATACACTCATTGGACAACTACTTACTCAAGAGGCAAAGCTTATCAAAAATGGAGAAAGCTCTAAAGGTAATCAATCTTCAGCTTTATACACTGATAAAAGCAAGTCCAAAGATAACAAAGGAAAGGCAAAGAAAGTGGATGATGAAGCAGGTACATATCAAGCTAACTATGCAGGTAGAGGAAGACATGGCAGAGGTAGAGGAAGAGGAGGTAGACAAGGCAGGGGGAGATCCCAAGACTCCAATCCATGTTCTATTTGTGGATTAACTAATCATACAACTGAAAATTGCTTTAGGAATTCTAGGAATCAAAGAGGAAGAGGCTACAATAGAGGAAGTTATGGCTACTCAAGAGGAAGGTTCAACAATTATCATGGAAGCTACAACAACTACAATCATTCAAATTATCAAGGAGGCTACAAAGGAAGGAGAGACTACAATAACTACACAGAAGACTCAAACAAAGAGGATTCATTATTGATCATGAACATGGCTATGCCACAAGGTAAATCTGATGAGCATGTTTTCTACATAGATTCAGGTTGTTCAAATCATGTGGCAGGAAATGTGGCACTCCTATCAGATTTAGAAGATCCAAGGAATAAGCATGAGGTACAAACAGGAGATGACACAAGACATCCTGTGGAGAAAATAGGCAATGTCAAAGCACCTGATGGAAACATCAACCTACTTAGTAAGATACTCTATGTCCCTACCATTACAAAGAATTTGATAAGTGTTGGGCAGATAGTAGAGAAAGGGTTGCAAGTCAGGTTCACAAAAGCAGGAGCATTTGTTGAAGATCCAAGTCAAGGATTCAGAAAAATTGCTAAAGGTGAAAAGACAAGTAGATTGTTCACATTTGAATTACAGGACACTAGAAACATTGCTCTCTTTAACTATGGTAGTCAGACACTCACAGAATTGGAACTATGGCACAAAAGGTTAGCACATATTGGTGAAAGGTCATTAAAGCAAATTTGCAGGGACCAAAGTGTACTTGGACTCCCTAACTTGTCAAAACACCATATGATTTATAAGTGTAGTGCATGTCAATTTGGAAAGTCTCACAGGTTACCATTCATGAAGAAAGGTTATATGCATGAAGATCTCTTGGAGTTGGTTCATACAGATGTATGGGGACCTAGTAAGGAAGCTTCAATATCTGGATCAAGGTATTATGTCTCCTTTATTGATGATTGCAACAGATGGACTATCCTATTCTTTATGAAACACAAAGATGAAGTTTTTTCATGTTTCAAAAGATATTTGGCTCTTGTGGAGAATCAAACAGGTAAATCACTAAAAAGGCTAAGGTCAGATGGAGGGGGAGAATACTTCTCCCATGAGTTTGATTCTTTTCTTCAAGAAAGAGGAATCAAAAGAGAGGTAACTACAAGGTACACTCCTGAGCAAAATGGAGTGGCAGAAAGGAGGAATAGGACAATTGTTGAAGCTGCAAGGTCTATGTTAAATGAAAAGCATTTACCTAATTACTTATGGGCTGAGGCTGTATCTACAGCCACTTACTTGATTAACAGGTTGCCTTCAAAATCCCTTGATGGGATGACTCCATATGAGGCTTGGAATGGAAGAAGACCAAGCTTAGATCATTGTAAAATTTTTGGATGTATTGCTTTTGCTCATGTTCCTTCACAGGTTAGAGGCAAAATGGATCCAAAGGCAGAAAGGTGTGTATTTATTGGATATTACAACAATCAAAAGGGCTACAGGTTAAACAACCCTACCAACAAAGGATTCTTGGTAAGCAGAGATGTAGTTTTTGATGAAAACAATTCATGGTATGAAGATTCATGCAGGAAGATCAATTTACCATATGATCTTGAAGAAGATTTTCCAAAGCTTGGTAGAGAACAACCAAAGATTGAAGAAGAAGACACCTCGGAGGATGATGAAGAATCTCAGAGGGAAAAGATCAAAGCATGGAAGTCTAAAGGTAAAGCAAAATTGCAGGAACTTGGACATGAGGCAGAATCATCACATCATGGCCTAAGAAGATCTATGAGGGAAAAGAAAAAACCAGAAAGGTATGGGTTTGACACCTCATTAGTAACTAAACATTCTATCTACATAGCACAGGACATAAACCAAGAGGAGCCATCATCATAGAGGCCAAAGCAAAAACAGAATGGAAGCATGCAATGAAGGAAGAGATTGAAGCACTTGAGGAAAACAACACTTGGGATTTGGTGCCCAAGACTTCATCCATGAAGGTAATAGGCTCAAGATGGGTCTATAAACTCAAGAAGAATTATGATGGTTCCATTAATAGGTATAAGGCAAGGCTTGTAGCAAAAGGCTTTGCACAAACTTAGGGAATTGATTATGAGGAGACCTTCTCTCTTGTGGCAAAGATGCCTACTATTAGGGTTTTGCTTAGTATTGCCTCTTCCAAGAATTGGAAGATACTTCAACTAGATGTAAAGAATGCATTCTTGAATGGTTGGATAACAGAAGAGGTATATATGGCACAACCACCTGGTTTTGAGAATCAAGTTTATCCTGATTATGTGTGTAAACTTAACAAAGCATTGTATGGTCTCAAGCAAGCTCCAAGAGCTTGGAATTTCAGGCTTGTTTCATTCTTGCAGGACAAAGGCTTTCAACGAAGCAAGGCAGATCCTTCACTCTTTATTAAGAAGAGTAATTCTGAGGTCATCTACTTATGTGTATATGTAGATGATATTATATTGAGAGGAAATGATGCAGATGGTATGAAGAAGATCAAAGATCAGATGAGAGAAGAGTTCAAGATAAGTGATTTGGGTTCACTTACCTACTTCCTAGGTTTGGAAGTTGTCTACAAAGATCATGGTTTGTTTCTCACTCAAAGAAAGTACATTAAGGACATGTTGGCAAAATTCAAGATGCAAGATTGTAAGATTGCAGGTACTCCAATGGAGGTCAATCACAAACTGAGCTCACATGAAGGTGAACTCATAGAGGACATCACATCATATCAAAGTCTAGTGGGTAGTCTCAACTATGCCACATTGACAAGAGTAGATATATGTTACAGTGTGAGCAAGGACTAAACATATTGAAGTTCATTACCACTATGTACGAGAGAAGGTTCTAAGCAAAGAGATTCAAATATCATATGTGTCCACTCATCAACAATGTGCAGATATTCTAACCAAAGCATTGGATGGTACAAAGCTTTGCAAATTCAAGGCTATGATTGGTTTCCAGGTATTCTTGGAAGATTGAAGACCTCAAGCATACTTGGCTTGAGGGGGAGCTGTTGGAGCAAGTGTATGACAAGCCTAAGTATTGGCTTGAGTCCCACAGTCATAAAAGAAGCTTCAAAATGAAGACTATGTAAAGTTCACTTGTGAACTACCTCTTGTAGCTTTTGAAGAGTTTACTTAATGTAAAAGTGAAAGAATCTTAAGTGGTTGAGTCCACTTGATCAAAAAGGGAAATAGGAGCCACGAATTTGTGATTTGTGGTAGGTAGAGAATCAAATCAATCACAAATTGATTGGAGAGTGATTGAGGGAAGTTAGCCTCCCAAACTCAACTATAAATAGATGGTACTTTTAGTCGTGGTTAGAGAGACCTATGTGAAGAACTCCAAGAGCTCAGCTTTATGCCATATCAAGGTGTGATTACAAAGCACACATATGTATCAATAATTCATTGTATTGTACAAGAAATATACTTTCATTTTTCATGATTATTTGTGTTCATATGTCCATGTTCTTGTGAAGTGTACTACTCAGTGCCATTACTCTCAGTTTTCTCAGTCAGATTGAAGAGATGGTTCCTCTGAGCTTGGTGCATCATTTTCTTTGATTTAACTTGGTAAAGTTAGATCTATAAGTCTACTATATGATCACAAATTTTCATTTCATTTAGATGTTGCAATTTTCAGTTATGTTTAGTTGAAGTCAATAGTGTTTGTTCATCTTCACTTCTCTGTCAGGCACCCGACTTTTTCACTCACCTTGTCAGAGCCATTTCTCAGTGGTTACTTATCCAAATTCAATGATTTAAAGCTTGTTGGATTCAAATTACTGTCACGTATAACCATACAAATTTTCATAATCATTGGAGTCCTAAATTTTGAGTTATGTTCATTTTTCTGCTCACTGGTCTCAAACTGTAGCAGCCCGTGAAAATCGAGATGATGTCATCACTTGTTAAAACTCATTCTCAGTGTGTGGTTTATTATTTTTGATGAGATTACTCTTTAAAGTTAGCTCTTTAAGTTATTTAGACTTCCCCAAGAGTAATTAAGTTAATTGCTGCTGTGCTCAGAGAATTATGCAAAACACTGTACATGTGTATGAACCAAGAATAGCAAGTTTTTCACCTCTGAGCTAACTCCAACTTATTTGTTTTTATTTATCTTTTTGAGAGTGATCTTTCAAGGTACATAGGGTTTCTAGTACATCCATTGGCAAGCTAAAAGGGCCCACCATATACTCCTGGAGTTCATTTGGCTGTTGTAGATCAAGGATTTTGCAACACCTCTTCATCTTCAAGCACATACCTATCCATCTCTTCACAGAGATGCCATAAACCAAGGATTAGTACCCTTGAAAAATACAAGATAAATCCCTTAGGATTTTGCTTGTTGTGTTGGTCAATTGGCATGAAACTTAGAGATCAATGAACCAAAATTAAGGTTATGGAATGCAAGGGGTTGACAAGCACTAAGCGATCTTTGTAGAAGTAATGCCCTGAAAATGATGTGAAGTGAATACTATTAGATAATGCATACTATGTATGATGTGACCATGTCCAAGATTCATTGTATGTGAATGAAGATGTGACCCGATAGTTTTACAAAGGCAATGGATCAAAGCACAAAACGATATTGATATGAAAAAAACATTGACATCAAAGCCAAAAAAAAAAAACACATTGATATGTTGTGGTCCTGCACGTATGGACAGTTCCATACATCATTGATTATGTCAGGTTATCTTTCTATTTTGCAACACAGCCCACCGCTCATTTTTCCACTAGATATCTGTCGCTGAATGCCACGATTAGTGATATCCACGTAAGTGAAGAATGTGTTGGCAGAGATATGAATGGTGAGGTGGACTATTACAGGCCAGGTGAGGCAGAGAATTCCGTGATCTTGTGTTGAGTAGGCAAGCTGAAGCACGAGAATTTGGTCCTTCTAGAAATGAAAAATCTTGTGGTCTATCCGAAGAACGCCCGAACAAAGGTGGAGGCATGCAGACTACACAGATGAACACTTATGGACGGGTCGTTGAGGAAGACAATGTGATGCAGGTAACAAGGGTCTGCATCTAGACAAAAGCATACATATCCAACGAGGAAGAATCATAGCGCCTAGCTGAAATCTCAATGAAAATCGAAAAAGAGAATCGAAAGTTGACGGGAGCAGAAGGAATCATGAAACACAGAACAGATGTGTCGCAACTGAATTGCTTTACATGACGTCTCTTGAACAGACAAACTCCAATGCCTATGAGTGAAACATCACTGACTATTACTTGCAACCTCTCTCCGTTATTGAAAATGGGTCCCTGGGATCAAAATGTGAAGCAAATATGTCGTAGCGGTGTCCAAACTATCTTCAACTGTCACGCAGACAGGCGAAATCTTTGTGAATGGCAGAAAGCAGTCGTTATCATATGGTAACTCTGCATATGTAACTCAAGACGATGTCTTGATGGCTACGCTGACTGTAAGCGAAGCAATGTACTATTCTGTTGTGATTACTATAAGGACTGCAAACATTGAGATATTTTGATGCCATAAAGATCCAAAATGTTATAGAGTCTCCACACACAGGTTACAATAATGAAAGAATCACTTAATGGCGCCACAAAGAGGGTGGGAGGGAAGGGAAAATGGGGTAAAGGGTGTTCAAAATGATAAAGAAGAAGGGTGGGAGGGTGGGCAAATGGGCAAAATGAGGCCCCAAAGAGTGAAGTGATGGCAAAATGCTTCTCCAAAGTGAGTGGAGAGCAACACCACCAAACTCAAGCACCAGCACCACCAAAGACACCACCAAACGCACCACCAAGACCTCCACCTAGTGCTCTGATACCATGTAGAGAGTACGCATGCGGAAGCAAAATGAAAAGTAAAGTACTCTCACAAAACAAAGAATGTGAGACACAAAATGAGTACACCATGAAATGGGTAAACTCATGTGGATTAGAAATGAGCTTGGCAAGAGCATGGAGTAGGCTCCTCAACCTTCTAACCAAGTACAAATGAGGGGAGAGGCCCTCCTTATATAGATTTGGGAGGGGCTCTCAAAAGTACATCATATGTGGGATAAGTCTCCTGAAAGGAGAATGAATAGGTACCCAAATACAAAGGAAATACAATATGAAATGGAAAAGGACTAGAAATGGAGTGCCTCTTGGATACAAAATGGAGATGCACTCATGAGGATACAAATGTAGATGAAGTAGGAGTGATCATGTCATCAACACCTATGTGTGTATGTCTATGTGTGTGTGTCTATGTGTGTCTCTATGTGTCTATATACATGTGTATCTGTATATATGTGTCTATATGCATGTGTATGTATGTGTGTAAATGTGTGTGGATGTGTGTATGTGTGTGTATGTGTGTGTGTATGTGTGTGTGTATGTGTGTGTGTATGTGTGTGTGTATGTGTGTGTGTGTATGTGTGTTTGTATGTGTGTGTGTGTGTATGTGTGTGTGTATGTGTGTGTGTATGTGTGTGTGTGTATGTGTGTGTGTATGTGTCTATGTGTGTATGTGTGTGTGTGTATATGTGTGTGCCTATGTGTGTATACACACACACACACACACACACACACACACATATATATATATATATATATATATATATATATATATATATATATATATATATATATATATATATATATATATATATATATATATATATATATATATATATATATATATATGTGTGTGTGTGTGTGTGTGTGTGTGTGTGTGTGTGTGTCTATATGCATGTGTATGTGTATGTGTGTAAATGTGTGTGGATGTGGGTATGTGTGTGTGTAAGTGTGTATGTGTCTATGTGTGTATGTGTGTGTTTATATGTGTGTGTTTATATGTGTGTGTGTATCTGTGTGTGTGTGTGTACGTTTGTATGTGTCTATGTGTGTATGTGTACGTGTCTATGTGTGCAAGTGTGTGTGTGTCTATGTGTGTGTGTGTGTGTATGCACGTGTAAATGTGTCTATGTGTGTGTGTGTCTATGTGTGTGTGTGTGTATGTGTGTGTGTAAATATGTGTGTATATGTGTGTGTATGTGTGTGTATGTGTGTATATGTGTCTATGTGTGTGTATGTGTCTATGTGTCTATGTATGCATGTGTGTATGTGTGTATGTGTGTGTACGCATGTAAGTATGTATGTATGCATATGCATATGCATTATGTATGCATATGTATGCATGTATGTGTATGTGCCTGTATGTCTCTTTACACGTGTGTGTGTATGCATATATATGTGTGTGTGTCTCTCTCTACATGTGTGTGTGTCTCTATGTGTGTATATGTATGTGTGTGTATGTGTGTGTATGCATGTAAGCATGTATGTATGCATATGCATATGTATTATGTATGCATTTGTGTGTGTATGTGTGTGTTTATGTGTGTATATGCATGTACATATGTATGTATGCATATGCATATGCATTATATATGCATGTATGTGTATGTGTGTGTATGTCTCTCTACGTGTGTTTGTGTGTGTATGCATATGTATGCATGTATGTGTATGTGTGTGTATGTCTCTCTATGTGTGTGTGTGTATGCATATATGTGTGTGTATGTGTTTATGTGTGTGTATGTGTTTATGTGTGTGTATGTGTGTGTATGTGTGTGTAGTGTGTGTAGTGTGTGTATGTGTGTGTGTGTCTATGTGTGTATGTGTGTGTGTCTATGTGTGTATGTGTGTGTGTCTATGTGTGTATGTGTGTGTGTCTATGTGTGTATGTGTGTGTCTATGTGTGTATATACGTGTGTATCTATATGCATGTGTATGTGTGTGTGTAAATGTGTCTAGATGCATGTGTGTAAATGTGTCTAGATGTGTGTGTGTAAGTGTGTATGTGTCTATGAGTGTGTCTGTGTTTATGTGTGCGTATGTGTCTATGTGTGTGTATGTGTCTATGTGTGTATGTGTATGCATGTAAGCATGTATCTATGCATATGCATGTGCATTATGTATGTGTGTGTGTATGTGTGTGTATGCATGTAAGTATGTATGTATGCATATGCTTATGCATTATGTATGCATATGTATGCATGTATGTGTATGTGTGTGTATTTCTCTTTATGTGTGTGTGTATGCATATGTATGTGTGTATGTGTGTGTCTCTCTCTCTACGTTTTTGTGTGTGTCTATGTGTGTATATGTATGTGTGTGTATGTGTGTATGCATGTAAGCATGTATATATGCATATGCATGTGCATTATGTATGCATATAAATGCATGTTGTGTATGTGTGTGTATGTGTGTGTATGTGTGTGGATGCATGTAAGTATGTATGTATCCATATGCATATGCATTATGTATGCATGTATGTGTATGTGTGTGTATGTCTCTCTATGTGTGTGTATGCATGTGTTTGCATGTATGTGTATGTGTGTGTATGTCTCTCTACATGTGTGTGTATGCATATATGTATGTGTATGTGTCTATGTGTTTGTATGTGTGTATGTGTGTGTGTGTGTCTGTGTGTGTGTGTGTCTGTCTATGTGTATGTGTATGTCTATGTGTGTATATACATGTGTATCTATGTATATGTGTCTGTATGCATGTGTATGTGTGTGTGTAAATGTGTCTGGATGTGTGTGTGTGTGTAAGTGTGTATGTGTCTATGAGTGTGTATGTGTTTATGTGTGTGTATGTGTCTATGTGTGTGTATGTGTGTATGTGTCTATGTTTGTATGTGTGTATGTGTATGCATGTATGTATGCATATGCATGTGCATTATGTATGCATATCTTTGTGTATGTGTGTGTATGCATGTAAGTATGTATGTATGCATATGCATATCCATTATGTGTGTATGTGTCTATGTGTCTATGTGTCTATGTCTGTATGTGTCTATGTGTGTATGTGTGTGTATGTGTGTGTATGTGTGTGTATGTGTGTGTATGTATGTGTCTGTGTATGTGTGTGTGTGTGTGTGTGTATGTGTCTATGTGTGTATGTGTGTATATGCATGTGTATGTGTGTCTAAATCTGTGTGTATATGTGTGTGTATGTGTGTGTATGTGTCTTTGTGTGTGTATGTGTATATGTGTGTGTATGTGTATGCATGTATCTATGCATATGCATGTGCATTATGTATGCATATGTATGCATATGTGTGTGTATGCATGTAAGTATGTATGTATGCATATGCATATGCATATGCATTCTGTATGCATATGTATGCATGTATGTGTATGTCTATGTATGTCTCTCTATGTGTGTGTGTATGCATATATGTGTGTGTATGTGTGCATGTGTGTGTATGTGTGCATGTGTGTGTATGTGTGCATGTGTGTGTATGTGTGTGTGTATATGTGTGTATGTGTGTGTGTATATGTGTGTATGCATGTGTATGTGTGTGTATGCATGTAAGCATGTATGTATGCATATGCATGTGCATTATGTATGCATATGCATGTGCATTATGTATGCATATGCATGTGCATTATGTATGCATATGTATGCATGTGTGTGTATTCATGTAAGTATGTATGTATGCATATGGATATCCATTTTGTATGCATATGCATATCCATTATGTATGCATATGTATGCATGTATGTGTATGTGTGTGTATGTCTCTCTACATGTGTGTGTATGCATATATGTGTGTGTATGTGTCTATATGTGTGTGTCTATGTGTCTATGTGTCTATGTGTCTATGTGTCTATGTGTCTATGTATGTATGTGTCTATGTGTGTATGTGTGTGTGTATGTGTGTATGTGTGTGTCTATGTGTGTATATACATGTGTATCTATATATATGTGTCTGTATGCATGTGTATGCGTGTGTGTAAATGTGTGTGAATGTGTCTGTGTGTGTAGGTGTGTATGTGTCTATGTGTGTGTGTATATGTGTGTGTGTATGCGTATGTGTGTGTGTGTGTCTATGTGTGTATGTGTGTGTGTCTATGCATGTGTGTATGTGTGTATATATGTGTGTGCATATATGCATGTGTATGTAAATTAGTGTGTATATGTGTGTATGTAAATCTGTATGTATGTGTGTGTATGTGTCTATGTGTGTGTATGTGTCTATGTGTGTATGTGTGTATGTGTGCATATACATGTGTATGTGTATATATATGTGTGTATGCATGTGTATGTGTGTGTGGAAATGTGTGTGGATGTGTGTTTGTGTGTGTGTAAGTGTGTGTGTGTATATGTGTGTGTCTATGTGTGTATGTGTGTGTGTATATGTGTGTGTCTATGTGTGTATGTGTATGTATCTATGTGTGTATGTGTGTGTGTGTGTCTATGTGTATGTGTGTGTGTGTCTATGTGTGTATATATGTGTGTGTATGCATATGTACATGCGTAAACTTGTTGTCCTAAATCAGCCATTGAAAACTTCCAAGATTGAAGTTTACCTCAAGTATTGTGTGGTGCTCTTCCTTGACTTTATGAAGCACCCCCTTGATTTGTAGCTTCTACAATGCTCCACTTCAGTTTCAATGCTTTTCCTCTTCAAAATCCAATGCCCTGATACCAATTGTTGGAGAATTCCTCTCCTAATCGTAGCGGAAAGTGTAGAAGACGTTCTCAGGATCAAGACTCTTGCCAATAGCTGAACCTTCAAATGAAAACTGGTACCAACTACTAAATGCAATGAACTTGAAACTTTGGTCACTTAAACTAGACACCTATAGCTTTAAGATGAGCTATGAAACACTCAATTTGGAGTAGATTTGGGTTGGCAAGTCATTGATACAAAACAGGCTACCTGTCCACTCAGTTAAGCTGAAAACTGGACTTCACTAAAAACTGAATACCTCACAGAGCATAAAGGGTTTCATAAAACTATTTTATATAGAGGAAGTACTCAAGATAAGCTTTCCTACGAATGTTTAAACACCAAAATGGGATATATATATTGAGAGATATGGCTCTCACAAGTAGACTACCCAGAAATGGGTGTGCGGCTAGACATACTCTATGAAAGTGAACTGAACGAAATGACTCAAAACAAATGAAGTAGCTACAAGGGGCCTTCCACGCCTTCTTCCTCTATACTTGAGTGTCCTCCCTTGCCTCTTTTATAGCCAAGTGGCCAAAAACTCTCATGATGAGTTTGAGAGCTCTTCTCCATCATTTCTCTACTACTTTGGACAGCCACTCCTCTTATAGTTCAGTTTTTGGATTTGATTCTCTTTTGAATGATTCTCTTTTGGCCTCCACTACTTGCTGAAATAAATGCTTCTATTTTTCATTTTGTATTTTCCTTCTACTTGAAGAAAATCCTTTTTGCAAAAATATATACAAGCTTACTTCTTTATTTTTAACAGAAAGGATGCTTGAAGGGATATGTTCGGATATATTTTAATGCTACTTACAAAATATTTATCATGGATCTCCATGAATAAAGCCACATTGGATTCTTACTCTAAAAAGGATGAGTAAAAATGCATTGTCTACATGTGAATTCATGTGGCACAATAAGCTGCACAACATTTGAGACAACTACCTAACTAGCAATTGGATGTTTATGCAAGAATCAGCCCATACAATCACTCCTTTGCTTATATTTTTTTCTAGTGTGTTCTAGTGCACAAGGGATATGCTTGCTTAAGCTAGATCCATAGCTAGTTTTTCTTGAGATTTGTGATATATATCTTAGTTTACACATAGAGAATGTGCTATTTGGAGTATAATCTATTGAGATATGCCTATGCAATCAATATTCTATATGCTTCGCATTTATTCTAAGTCCGTTAGTGAATTTTCATCGTCCTCTAAAGTTATCCAAATTTTGGGGTTTGTTTTTTGAGAAAAACAATAAGAACCAAAATTATGTTACTTATGTTGAAAATGTGTTGATTATGGGTTAGACAACTTTATCCAATGCATCCAAGCTTGTATCGAGATTGAGTATCCTTCCATTAAAATTATATTCTCATATTGTTTTTCTCTTTGTTAATTTCTTTTCTTTCGTATATTATTGTATAAAATTTTTTTCTCAATCCCCATTTTCGTGCATGAATTATGAAATTTGATGTATTGAACACATTTATCATCCGGGTGTTATATATATATATATATATATATATATATATATATATATATATATATATATATATATATATATATATATGTGTGTGTGTGTTTTTTTTTTTTTGTGTGGTCTAAAAAAAATGTGTAATGTTATAGGGACGAAAGTGTGTCTCATCAATCGTCGCTATGCTCCCATATTATCCATCCCCATTATGAGAGAGCTTGCCTATCCACACCACCGAACCCGCTTGAGCATATCAAAATATCTGGTGATCGCCATTGGCATGATAAAATTCTTCATTTCGTAAATTCCCGAGCTGTTGAACGATGCACGTGAATTTGGTGAGCAAAGGCGACGTAAGGATAAAGCCATCTGAGCGAATGAGTACTATCTGCAAGAAGCATATGCTAGATCCTCTCCGTCAACTCTTCCTGTCTTCGTCAAGCAAAGCCTCGCTCGAAACGGGAGGTGGACGCCATGCCTTGATGTGAAATTCTGCGTAGCAAGATACGCTTCCCTTCCCCAAGGAATGAATACAAATATAGAAGCGCTGGTCGGACTTAGCCTGGAAGTGAGAAGGGAGCTGTGTGCGTGTGTCTGTGTGTGTGTGAGAGAGAGAGATGTCAACAGGTACGACAGACGCCGTTCCGATCCCACAGGCGCCGCCTGGAGGTGCCGCTTCCCCCTCCCGTAGGCAATGGGAGCCGGTTCTCAAGCTTATATTTCAGGCACGAGAACACATGTGGATCCTGTGTAAATCCCTTGTTAGTGTGATGCCTTCTCGCAAGCGCCTCATCGTGTTCTCTAAATCATGCGGCCGTGGACTGCGTAAGCTTGCGGGCGCCATCGTCGATTTCCTTTACAATCATATCAAGAAGCTTTTCCGACCGCGGGGCAGTCGTCCAACTCCCCGATTGCCGGCGTCTTGAGAACGGACGAACAGATCCGCAGCCCTACAACACATGTCGTGCTGCACTATCAATAAATGGATGCCATAACGAAGCGTCCTATCAGTAAATGGATAGCAAGGGCCATGGACCCTCCATTGCGCACATTTCAGGCCAATGAGTCTTCTGCTTGAGAATACAGAATGGTGAACAATGACTTTTATACTTAACGAGAGATTCTTTCGTCTTATCCACCTGTGTGTGTGTGTGTGTGTGTGTGTGAGAGAGAGAGAGAGAGAGAGAGAGAGAGAGAGAGTACTCTACGTTTGTTTCTGTATGACCGTCGACGGATGTCTGTATGTAGGCGTGTTCATGACTATGCGTCTTTTATCCTGTGCATTGCTGGTCATGTTTTCTGATCATCTTCTTTGATCATCTTCTCTTATCATCTATAGCCATTTCTGATCATATTCTCTGATCATCTTCTCTGATAATGACTATGCTCGTCGAGGCCTTTGGCACCCATTTCTGATCATCTTCTCTGTTTTCTATTCTCATTTCTGATCATCTACGCCATTTCACTGTTTTTATGCCATGTCTCTGATTTCTATTGATTTCTGTTTTTATGCCATGTCTCTGATTTCTATACAATTTCACTCTATATATGCCTATTTCTGATGATCTTCTCTGATTTCTATGCAATCACCTTCTGATCTCCCATGGCATGGTTGTCACATATGAAAACAGAGAAAGAGAAGGTGCATGTGCATCACCAGCTTTGCTTGTTTTACGAGACTTTCCAGATTTCAGTGCGTCGAAGGCTCCATATCTATCCACTTCTTCTCATGTTTACTGCTTTTCACTCAGAAAGCTCCATAGCGCAACCGATGTCCACTGTATTCACCGATCATATTCTCTAATCCCCATGCTATAAACTTCCCATTCCCACTTAAATGTAACAATATCAATTATCAAATAGATGGCATATGTCTGTCATGAATACCGTAATCATTCACAAAACTAAACAGAATTCCTATTCTAAGACATGCAAGACAATATCTTTTCCACTTCTTAATTGTATTGTCCATCATCTGCCGGAGAGTTCACTTAGAAAAAAAACCCCAGAATTCGGATAACTTTAGAGGACTATAAAAATTTACTAGCGGCATTAGAATCATCACAAAATATATAGAATATTGATTGCATAGGCATCTCTCAATAAAGGATAGTCCAAATAGCACATTGTCTATATGTAAACTAAGATATATCTCACAAAGCTCAAGAGAAACTAGGTGTGGACCTAGCTTAAGCAAGCAGATCCTTTATACACTAGAATGCACTAGAAAAAAATATAAGGAAAGCACTGAGTCTATGTGCATGCTGCTTGCATAAACATCAAATTACTAGCTAGGCAGTTGCTTCAAGTGCTGTGTCGCTTATTAAGCCACATGAATTCATATGTAGACAATGCTAAAACATTTTACTCATCCTTTTTAGAGTAAGGATCCAATGTGAGTTTATTCATGGAGATCCACGAGATATGTTTTGTAAGTAGCATGAAAATATATCATTTCATATTACTTCAACCATCCTTGGTACCTTAACAATCAACATCACTATGCCATTTGAAGCTTCGATATCATTGGATGAGTAGCATAGACTTTAATTGATGGTGTTGTTGATGTACCTAACACCTATCTTGCTAATATAATATGATCATGAGTGGATGCATGTAGAAATTGGGTGAGTACTCCTATTACATATTGAAGATGAGTTCTAGTGATGATAGAACGCTTTAATGATCCAATTATTCTTCTATAGATATAATATATTCTATTACCTCTCCTTGAACCAAGTTAGTATCCTTTTTTATCCATATGCTACCTACTTGGCTCACAATCGTTCATACCTAATTTTTATAGCACATCCAATAGGTATTTCCTATGAATAGATGATATGCCAATGTGTATACACATTAAATATAATAGAAAAATTATGCACATATTCACATTCATTTGTTGTGCTATAAATCATAATGTAAAAAAACAATTACATAAGAGAAATGAATGCGGTAGAAAAGAAGATAACAAATATAGAAAATTTTGAAAAACTTCTCACTAATTAAAAATATAAAAACAATAGGGTTTTTTCCCATGTGTTCACCATGCAGTGTTGAAATGGTGATCTAGATAATTCTACATAAGATAACAGGGTAGTGATATTCTAGCTCAACCATGTATTTGGACTAGTGTAGAAGTCATCTATAAATAGGAAAATGGAGAGATGTGACCTTCTATCAATGTCAAAGTCAAAGGTTCAAGATTGAAACGAAGAGACGCATGTGCAAGGCAGTGAAGATGGAGGAGTCAACGATTCTACACTATGATTCTCCCCTATACATGTAAAATGACATATTTTTGGCTTTAAGAGTTATTTTTTTTATAAACCAAGCCCACCATGTAACCATTGAGTCTTATTCCAGCCTCGCTTCCCAAATTCTCTCATAATTGTTTTATACACTTTTTATGTTCAAGAGTCCTAGAACCTATTTTCTAACTAGGCAAACACATGAATGCGAACATAACCCTTCAAAAATCTTTAAAAGTGAATCGGACTCATCTAAAAGTTTCTTCGTCTCATTTCCATGCGATACAAGAATCCTCTTTAATCGAATGTGCCTCTTTTTCTATTCATGAGTGAATGCATGCATGCATGTATAAATATGCTTGGCCTCTCCCTTGTTGTAAATGCATTTGTTTTCCACTTGACTCACATAAAATCTTCATACCACTGATTGATCCCTCCATACATTAATATATTTGTGTACCGATGCTTATGATTGATGTTAGTAGGCCTACAGTGTGTGTGTGTGTCTACAGCGGAAACTTTGGCTCCATTGTTGAGGATGTACATGTCGAACACTCGGTGTGATGGTAAGACTAAACACAAGGGACTTGTCACTTTGGTGCTCTTGGACTTGAGATTTGAGCAGTTTCTTTCTTCATTTTCGTCCTTAAAAGGCTAGCGTAGATAGCTAGCAAGATAGAAAGAGATCTTGGCATGGATTTGGTGACCCCCTCATTCGTGAGAAGTAACCTGGCCCCTCCTCCGAGGGAGACCGGTAACCTGGCCTCTCTGTTGGAGGGGAGATCTTGTGCCGCCCTTGGGGCCTCCGAGAGTGTTGAACCCCCCTTGGTCTCCCTCAGTAGATCCGCAATTCTATCAACTCAGGAGGAGCTCAAGAAAGTTTGCCTCGTCAGCCAAATGTTTGGCCCTATGCCCCCGCTCGAAACCGTGCGACAGTGGCTTCACAATGAGTGGTTCCCCCGTGGGCTAATTGTTTGTAAGTGTCAGTTCTTACCAGCAAGCCACATGTTGCTAGTCTTTGAAAATGAAGATATGGTGTTTCGAGCCCTAAGTGTCGGAACCTGGCAACTCGGCCGGGCGACCCTGTGCCTTTTCAGATGGTCCCCTGATTTTACTCCCGACAAATCGAAATCGCTTCGGTACCCTCTCTGGGTTGAGCTCCCTAACCTGCCATACTTCTTGTACAACTTCGTGCGGGACATTGTTTCTCCTATCGGCAAGCCATTGGCCTCACGTGAGGACATTGGTGGTCTCATTTATGAAGGTGCAAGACACTCGTTCAACGCTCGGTGGCACCCTCATCTGTGTCGAGGCTTACCTCAGCATGCCGCTTCCATCGAAGATCAAAGTGGACTTGGGCGAAGGGGATGTATGGGAGCAAGACATCAATTACAAAAACCTTCCCAACGCGTGCTTTCGTTGTGGCCAACACGGTCACAGGATTAAAGATTGCCCTTTGAGACAAAAAAGTAAGCGAAATCAAGAAGCCCCCAGAAACGCTCAAGACAACAAAGGGGCTTTGACCCACTCGACGAAGGAGAGGAAGTCAAGGGCCCCCTTAATCCAGAATCTGATGCAGACGGGTTCATCGAAGTCAGAAGAAGAAGGAAAAGAAGCCCTAGGGTAACTTCTGAGTGAAACAACATGACAGTTACCCCCTCCAGCAACTTTTATTGCAATCTGGAAAAGGAGATCAATGAGTTCGACTACCCAGGTGGGAACCAACTTGAGGTGGACATCAACGACAAAGCCCTAGAGATTCCTGACAATAAAGAAACCTCCCAGGAGGGTTACACTACAAGCAAATAAGACGGCTTTACTACTAGTAATGAAGATAACATGGATAGTGAAAGCTCCATCATCGGATCGACTATTCCGGAAACAGTGTCGAAAATGGTGCCCAATTCTTCCTAGTAGGAGGCATCCCGCAAAAGAAAACAACCTATGGAGTTACACTGGAAAAGCCCCCACAAGAACCTATTGCTAATTCGGGATCCGATCCCAACGAAAAAGAAAGATGAATCCAAGAAAAGAAAGGACAAAGCTCCCTCCTGCAAAGAGGGCTCAATATGACAATGATCATCATCCACTTAAACGCTAGAGGGCTAACCGACCCCTCAAGAGCGACCATCATTGGTCAATGGCTTCGCGACATTAGCCTAAACCCAGAATTTATATGTATTCAAGATATTAAAATTGACGGAGAAGACCTCCAGAAACGTCTTAGACATGTCTCCTTGACCCATGTTTGGATTTCAACGGTGCACCAGCGGGGGTCCGGTGGAATGGTAATCGGTATTAATCAATTCTGGTTTGAAAAGCTTGAGAATTCCATTGAAGATGAATGCCATCGATGGATTGTTGTTTCTTTTGGTGCTCCTTTTTGTTTTACTTTAGTTTCTTTGTATGCCCCTAATGGGGAGTTAGAGAGACTAAACACTTGGGCCTCCTTGGAATCGCTCCCCCACAACGTGCTTATTTGTGGTGACTTCAACATGGTGGAGGACCCTATGGACAGATGGATGGGCAAGGGGAGGGTCATCGATAGTCGGGAGAAAGAAACGTGGGACAAAACCAAACTGCACTTGGATTTGGTCGAATTCAAAGATTCGAATGGATTTTCTTGGTCAAATCTCCAAGCGGGCGAGGACCTGAGGAAAGCTAGACTTGATAGATGCTACATTTCTCAGAGTTTTACTCATTAGTGGGGCCACCCTTCCCTCTCGCAACGCACCGACCTCACCATCTCTGATCACTACCCGATCGTTATCTCTTTCCAACCTTCCATCAAGATCCGTAAGGCTCCTTGGTTCCACGCCAATGCGCCCTCCTTCTCTCTCCCCTCCATCCATCAAGAAATTGCTGATGTTTGGAAGGAGGCGTTCGCCTCCGGCTTGTCCCAAGCCAAGTGCTAGAGAAGTGCGGTTGATAAGTCACGACAGATCATGATTAGATCCAAAAAGATGCTCGAGACTGTGCGGCGGGCTCATAGAGAAGCTCTATATCATAGACCCTAGAGGCTCGAGGAGGAAGTGAACAAAGGAAAATCTCAAGCCCAGAAAGGTCTTCGAAATGGCACATGGACAGGAGTCTTGTGTTCTCCCCCTACCTTTTCTTCCTCTTTTGCCTCTTCCTCTTGAGCCTCTACCTCTTCCTGCAAAGTTTGCTTGAGAATTACTACCTTCATCATCAGACCTTTTACCTTTGCCTTTGCTATCTTTATTATTTTTCTTATCTGTATATAAGGTAGAGGATTGATTACCTTTTGAGTTATCTCCATTCTTCATAATCTTTGCCTCATGTGTGAACAATTGTCCCATGAGGGTGTTGAAACTAGGAACTAGCATGTCCATGTAGAGGTCCATGCTGTTAAAGAATCACTCACAAATTTGACATACAGACAGACATAAAGACAAAGAAAGACAAAGAGAAGCAGAAACAAAGCATTCAAAAAATCAAGCCTTAGTGAAGGGACAAATTCATGACTATAATATAGTTCATAGAAACTTCCAGAAATACGAGATTTGAATCTCGGAACAAAATGTATATATATATGAGGTAGAAGATCATAAAAGTGAGAGAAGAAGGGAGCAGAAAGAGCGCATAGAACCAGAATAGAATAGCGCATATAGAAACTAAGGATAGTGATATAGAAGACGCCAGAGATTGTGTATGTAGAGATGAATAATAGAACCTGAACTGTCGGGTATTCATCTGAGAGAGATGGTAAGGAATAACTACTCAGAGTTGAGTTTTTCCATAGCTATGAGCAAAGTGAGGCCAAGCTATTTTTGTACACATCTTCTCTAATAGAAAACACATGTTCATGTGAAAGATTGAGCGCATTTTTCTTATGTGAAGAAATCTGAGTGATTTCATGTTACTGTGAAAGTTAATTATTGTTGGAGATAGACGTCTGCGGAAGCACGCGAACAGCACAAGGAAGAAGAAGAAGCTTGGAGCACAAACACACAATATTGAATGTATTACTAGAGAATGTACAAAGATAAGTAGCCCATTAGGGCAATAGGCGTATATACAAGCCGGGGGAAAAAAACCTCCTAAAGAGGGAAAAAAGTGCCCCAGGAGTCCTAGAGTGTTCACACACATCACTACCTAAATATATCAACAAATCCCCCTTGGGAGTGATGCGGTGAACAAGAAGCTCGCACTCATGTATAAGGAAGTGCCAAGCTATGTGGAAATCACTCCACAAAAGGAAGTAAGCCCAAAGCTTTGCGGAAAGCTTCAAACTTCTCCCTAGCCAGAGCCTTCGTGAAAAGGTCTGCAATGTTCTCCTGTGTGGGCACATATGCCAAGCTGATCTCCCCAGCAGAGAACCTCTCCCTGACATACTGATAATGCACCTCAATGTGCTTAGTGCGAGCATGGAACACAGGGTTCCTCGCAACTGCCAATGCGCTCTGACTGTCAGTGAAGATGGTGGTGGCAGAAGACTGGCCAACACCCAAATCAGCCATAAGGCGTTTGAGCCACACACACTCAACAGTCGCTGTGAAAGCTGCCCTATACTCAGCCTCACAATTGGAAGTGGCCATAGTAGGCTGCTTCTTGCTCAACCAAGATATACATGAGCTACCAAGCATGAAGCAAAAACCACTGGTGGACACACGAGTGTCATAGCAACCAGCCCAATCTGAGTCAGAAAAAGCATGCAAATCTGGCGGTAGTGATCCCCCCTTGGGATAAAACAACCCAAGTAGCCGAGTACCACTCAACTAGCGAAAGATGCGCTTAACCGCTTTCCAATGCGTGACTCCTAGGCAATGCATAAACCTGCTCATCTGTGAGACAGCAAACTGAATATCTGGCCGAGTAATGCATAAGTAAATCAAGCATCCAACAGCCTTCTGATAGAGAACAGCATCAAATGCATCTCGAGCATCATGAAGACTCAATCGTAAACCTGTCTCCATAGGAGTGGCAATAGGCTTACAATCTTCAAGGCCAAAACACTGCAATAATGTGTCAATATATTTTGTTTGACACAAAGCCATTCCACCATCAACGTGCATAAACTGAATGCCCAAATAGTGATGCAAATGCCCCAAATCAGACATCTCAAATGAGGCATGCAAATCAGCCTTAAAATAAGAAATATGTGTCTCAATAGGACCAGTGAGTAGCATGTCATCAACATAGACAACAATGATCAGAAGCACATCATTAGCATGTTTAACATATAAGGTGCTTTCAGTTGGACTGTTATCAAAACCATCTGCAATCAGATAGGCATGTATCTTCTCATACCAAGCACGTGGTGCTTGCTTTAAACCATATAATGCCTTCTTTAACCTGCAAACCTGGTTTTCATGCCCTTTCTGCACAAAGCCACGGGGCTGAAAAACATACACTTCTTCATGCAAGTCACCATTCACAAATGTTGTTTTAATGTCCAACTGATGTACATTCCAACCATGATGGGCTGCAAGTGCACAAATGCTCCGAACAGTAGTCATACGGCATGTAGGTGCAAAGGTCTCATCAAAATCAATGCCTCTTTCCTGTGCATAACCCTTTGCAACAAGCCTAGCCTTATACCTGTCAACTGTACCATCAGGTTTACACTTCAGCTTGTATACCCACTTAGTGCCAATGGCCTTCTTGCCAGGAGGCAAGTCACATAAAGACCATGTACCATTCTTCATTATAGCATCATATTCAGATTGCATAGCAGCCATCCAATTTTCTGAATTTTGTGCTCTATCAAAAGAAACAGGCTCATTCTCATCACAGAGACTAGATGCAGCCATAGCATAGCAATCTGATGCAAAGGAGGCACTATGAGAGCCTGAACGAGTACGATATGACAAAGATGCATCTAATTTGCTGTCACGCAAAGTCTGCACCAGCCATTTTGGCATAGTTTTTGCCTGCTCAATATCAGCTCTCTCATCAACAAGTGCATCATGTAAATCTGCATCAGAAATGGAATGATCTGCATCATCATATGAAACCTGCAAAGGCTCAGAAGTTGCCTCATTAGGACCAGCACTAGCCTGTCCACCTGTAAAAAGAGGCATCAAAGTATCATACATGTCTTTGGAGCTAACAGATGTCTCCTTAGTACATGAAAGCAATGGCTGAATAGCATCTTCCACAAAGACAACATCACAGCTAACCAGAATGCGTTTAGTCTGTGGATGATACAGACGATAGCCTTTACTTTCAGAACTGTACCCAACAAAAATACATTTTACTGCCTTATCATCCAATTTTCTGCGATGATGTTCAGGCACTAATGCATATGTCAAACAACCAAAAACACGCAGATGAGCAACAAATGGCTTGCGGTCATGCCAAGCCTCATATGGAGTGATAGACTGCAACGCTTTAGTGGGACACCTGTTCAATACATATGCTGCACACATGACAGCCTCAAGCCAGAAACTATGTGGTAAAGCCTGACTTTTGACCATGCACCTCGCCATCTCCATGAGTGACCTGTTCTTTCGTTCAGCAACTCCATTCTGTTGAGGTGTATACGGCACTATACACTAGTGTTTTATCCCACGTTCAGCCAGAAATGCATTAAAATCTGAAGACATATATTCCCCCCCTCGATCAGAACGGAGGGTGCCCATTTTACATGCTGACAGATTTTCAGCCAAAACCAAAAACTGTTTGAAGCACATGAACACTTCGGACTTTGCTTTGAGTGGATATACCCATGCATGCCTAGAAAAATCATCAAAAAAGTCATGAAGTAAAGGTAATTTCCAAAAGAGGGTGTCTGCATAGGACCACAGACATCACTATGTACAAGCTGCAATTTCTGCGTAGCCCGAACTGAACCATCTTTTGGAAAGGAAGAACGCTGCATTTTGCCCAAAATACAGCCTTCACAAACATGTTTTCCAGGTGCCTCAAGTTTGGGCAAGAGGACACCATTTCAGATTTTTGCAGGCGTAACAAACTAGCAAAATTCAGATGACCAAAGCATGCATGCCAAAGCTTTGCATCTGACATAGCCTGAGAATCATGAACTGCACATGCCGAATCATTCATAGATCTTTCATAGTCTATGAGCTTATACAACCCATGACATAAAATGCCAGAAGCAATAATCACATCGCCATTTGAGAGATCATGGACTGTACACTTGTCATCAATGAATTTCACAACCAAGCCAATCTTGGCTAATGCAGAAACTGATAACAGGTTCTTTTTGATCCCTGGCACAAATAAAGCATCTGACAAAGTGAAAGAACTACCATCAGCAGTAGTCAGAATGATCTTACCAACTCCCATAATAGGATAAGAGGAGTTATTGGCGCATGTGACAGTATTCCCTGTAGGGGCAGGCTCGAGTGAAGAGAAGAAACTACGCTGCAAGGTAATATGTTTGGTCGCCCCACTGTCAAAGTACTGGCAAACATCTGAGTCTATTGCAGACATGCACTGATCATGAGAAGATGGGTCAAAACTTGAGATAGTAGTAAACGTCCATTCTTCTTCCTGCACAAGATTTGCAGACTCTGTTTTTGGTGTAGAGGCCTCTGCAACAACCATTCCAGCCTCTTTCTTCTTTGCCTCTTTAGCAGCCAGTTTTGGACAGTTCTTTATAATATGATCATTTCCTTTATAGTACTTGCAGAACAATTTCTGCTTTTCTGATTTCTTCTCATCTTTATCTTGGTTCTTCGATTGTGCAGCATTTGCAGATTTCTGCTTACTAGTAGAAGAGCTCCATTTTCCTTTGCCCTTCTGACTAGCCAGGAAAGCTTGATCTGCAACACGCATAATGGACTTGTTCTGCCTGAACTGATCTTCCTGCAACAGAACAGAGACTAATTCCTCAAATGACAAGGCATTCGGATTGCCTTTCATCATCAACCAAAGAGTAGAGGCAAAATGATATGAATCAAGAAGACCATTCAGAACGGTCTGCACAAGTGAGCTATCTGGTATAACCTCATCAGCAAAAATCAATTGTTCCTTCAGGTCTTTGATCTTTGTAAGAAAACTGTCCATAGAATCACCTTCATTCATGTGCTCACTCTCCAACTGTTTTCGGAGGTAAGCAACACGAGCCTCATTCCTAGCCTGGTACAAAGTGGTAAGTGTATCCCAAGCATCCTTTGCTGTTCTGCAAGAGCGAATGTGAGGAATAATGGCACGTTTGACAGACAAAGCTATCAATGCATGTGCTTGGGCATCTCTGCCATCCCAACTAATCTGCTCTGCAATAGGTGCAACAAAAACAGCAGCACGAACAAGAATCTGCGGAATATCATCTTCGACACCATCTTCATCAGCTCCAACACCTGTATTTGCAATACCTGTCGTTACAGGTGTAACAGGATGTCTTTCAACACCCTGCACAATGTTCCACAATCCTTTTCCATCCAGTACATGTCGCATCATATAAGCCCATAATGGGTAGTTGGTACCATCCAACTTATCCTCAACAGCCAACATACGGAATACATCACTGCTTTCAGCCATGGTCGGTGACTAAAATACCTTGATGCAGAAAATTGATTGTATCTAAAAAAGTTGAACGGAACAACCCAGACGAGTTCTGCTAGACCTGTAGCAGACTTTGAGACGCTTAAACTGGCGAACAGAAAATGGTATATACCTTTGGCACAAAAGGACAAAATAGCCTGCACAAGCACTGCGATACTGCATTCGGAGGCTGAAACGAGCTCAGATCGCGATTTCGGCACCACAAAGCGAAGCAGTTTTGATCTCGAAAACACCTTGAGTATGCTCACCAAATTTTATGCAAATCTGAGACTGCAAACGGAGGAGTGTCGACGGCGCCCTAGAAGAAGCGACGACCTGCTCTGATACCAATTGTTGGAGATAGACGTCTGCGGAAGCACGTGAACAGCACAAAGAAGAAGAAGAAGCTTGGAGCACAAACACACAATACTGAATGTATTACTAGAGAATGTACAAAGATAAGTAGCCCATTAGGGCAATAGGCGTATATACAAGCCGGGGGAAAAAACCTCCTAAAGAGGGAAAAAAGTGCCCCGGTAGTCCTAGAGTGTTCACACACATCACTACCTAAATATATCAACAATTAACAGTTACAGTTTTCTCAGTAAATATTTTCTGGTACATCTACAAGTTAGATCTCCCAACATAGTGTAAAGTTTTTCATGAGAGATAGCTCATCTTGAAACCAGTAGTCTCAACTATAAGTTGATCAAAAGACTTTTGTGAAACGGGACAAGTACGCATAGTACTGTGTCTGAAAGTAAAGACATCCAGAACTGATGAAGTTTTTTTTCTTAAACTCCAGATAGTGTTCATTCATTGAAGGAAGCTCAGGTATTACTTCCTTTCTTCATCAACAATCATTTAAAGTAACTACAACTAGAATTGCAGTTGATTCCAGTAACATTTCGATACAATTACGGTGAGATTATGATGACAGTCCGGTGAAGTTCCTGTGATATTCCGGAGAGTTCAAAACAAAAGTTTGACACGTCTAAGTGACAGAAAGTATATCTAATAGTAAGCTAACAAAGAAATGTAAAGATTGGAGTAAACCAGATCAGAATTGAAGCTTGAAGGAAAACCAAAGTTTTCTGTAAATTGAATTTTCAGATTTCACTAAAGAGAGTTATAAAGTTTTCAATTTCAGGAAGTTTGCTAAGCTATTGATGATTATAGAGGTGTTCTAACATCACTCTAGTTTAGTTCTTGTGGCGTGGTGAATTCTGCAGTTGAGGTTTAACTAGTTTAGCTCATTCGCCGCGTCAACAAATAGTACAAGAGTTCAACAGTTGATGATAAGCTTGTTAGAACTCAACAAGTGGTATCAAAGCAGAAAGATTCTAAAGAGAAGAAAGATTCTGAAGAGCAGAAAGATTCTCAAGAGTAAACGATAATGAAGATACAAGAGAATTCGAAGAAATTTCACAAGAAAAGTGAAAGCTGAGATGATCAACAACAAACGGCATCAAGGAACGCTCTGAAGTAATTCTCAAGGGTCAACATTTCTAAAAGGTAAAACCTTTTAATGTTACACTCACCGAAAGTAACAGAAACAAGAACAGATCATATCTCTATTGACAAATTGGACAGAGATAATTATCCCGCATGGGTAATGCGCATGGAAGCCTTACTTATGAGTAAGGACTTAATGATATATGTGACAGGAGAAGAAAAGAAGCCGATTTTTGAAGACGACAGTCAACCAAAGAAAGAGGAGTTAGAAGCTTTGAAGCTGTGGCAGAAGAAAGATGCAACGGCAAGAGCGTATATCTACAATACCATTACAGATCATCTACTACCACACATTAGAGGTCTGGAGAAAGAGGAAGACATATGGAGTGCATTGGAAGATCATTTCCAAAATACGACGAAAGCTAGGAAGGCTAGCTTATGGTTAGAGTTTACAACGTTCAAGAAAAAGCAAAGTCAAATCATTAGTGATTATGTCACTAAGATGAAAGACTTGGCGGACAGTCTTGGATCTATTGATGAAGATATCGAAGATCACAGGTTGATAGCACAAGTGCTTGCAGGACTGAGAGGAGATGAAAGGTGGAAACCTTTCGTACTCTCAACTAAACTTTCTTTAAATCATTTTGTACCAGATTTAAATCAGTTTCTTGGACTAATGTTAACGTTTGAGCAAGATTTGAAGACAGACGGAGATAAAGGACATAGTTCTGCTATGTACGCAAAGAATAAGAAGAAAGGTGATAAAGGTAAAGAAAAAGATGAAGAAGAGATGTCTACTCAAGCAAATTTTGCAAGAGGAAGAGGTAACATAAGAAGTAAAAGTAGAGGTAAAGGAAGAGGTAATCAGACTAACAACAAGAAGACTTGTTGGATCTGTGGATTAAGCAATCATTTGGCTCATGATTGTTGGCATAGTTCTCAAGGATCAAGTCAGAATCAGAATAGCAGTAGAGGCAGAAGCGAAAGATATCAAAGAGGAAGAAAAAGCCAAAGAGGCGGATATGGTAGAGGTGGAGTAAGAAGTTGGGGACAGAATCAGTCTCACAACACTACCTACTACAACTATGCGAATGATACGCAGAATGACAGTCATACAACGTTGATGATGAACTCAATAAGTATGTCAGATAATGAAGACCTCAAGGTATTCTATATTGACTCTGGTTGTTCAAATCATTTGTCAGGAAATATAGAATTGTTATCAAAACTTGAAGGAGGTATTTCAAATCATACAGTACAAACAGGTGATAATACAAAACATAATGTGAGGTCAATTGGAAAAGTAAAGTGTAAGAATGGAGCTGACCTACTAACAAATGTTTTGTATGTTCCAACAATCCCGAAGAATCTGATTAGTGTGGGACAGATAGTAGAAAAAGGTTTTCAAGTCAGGTTTACAAATGAAGGAGTATTTGTTGAAGATCTAGAGAATGGATACAATCAAATTGTTCATGGAGAAAAGGAAGGTAGACTTTTTACTCTTAAAGTACAAGGGAATGTTGGTCAAGCTTTGATCACACATGGTGATAAAGCATTTACAGAATTAGACCTCTGGCATAAGAGGTTAGGACATTTTAATGAAACAAGAATCAAAACTATGGTGGAAAAACAATATGTACAAGGATTACCAAATATGGAAAATCAACATATGATTCACAAGTGTGAAGCCTGTCAGATGGGAAAAGCCCACAGGTTACCATTTCGGAAGAAAGGGTACAAACACAATGATGTGTTAGAACTCATACATACAGATGTCTGGGGACCAGCAAAAGAAGGATCTATCAGCGGTTCAAGGTATTACGTTCTTTTTATTGATGATGCAACAAGATGGATAACTCTTTATGTTTTGAAAGAGAAGTCAGAAGTGTTTGGAGATTTGAGACATTTTCATGCATATGGTGAAAGACTTACAGGACAAAAACTCAAAAGACTAAGGTCTGATGGAGGAGGAGAATATTTTTCTCGAGAATTCACTGATTATCTGTGGAATGCAGGTATCAAAAGAGAAATAACTTGCTAGTATACACCGCAACAAAATGGAGTAGCACAAAGAAGAAACCGAACTCTAGTTGAGTTTGCAAGAGCACTACTAAAGGAGAAGAATTGTCCAAACTATCTTTGGGATGAGGCTGTAAATACAGCTACATATCTGGTAAATAGATTACCATGTATAGCTTTAAATGGAATGAGCCCTTATGAAGCTTGGTGGGGTAAGAAACCAACACTTGATCATTGTAAAGTGTTTGGATCAGTAGCTTATGCTTATGTACCATCACAACTTAGACATAAGCTTGAACCAAAAGCTGAAAAATACGTGTTCATCGGATATGATGAAAAGCAGATGGGTTATAGACTATGGAGTCCTCTAACCAAACAGTTTATTGTTCCCAGAGATGTGACATTTGATGAAGGAAAGAGTTGGTATACAGATAAAGAGCATAGTGTTGAAACACTTGAAGAAGAAATGAGAAGAATTGAAAAAGGTAAATCACATATGCAGGTAAATGGAGATGAAGATCATATGTAGGCAAGTATGTCCAGGATTGGATTAGGTATGAGAAACAAAGATTGACCAAGATTTGATGAAGATGTGTATTCAGATACACATGAAGACTATGAGCTAAGAAGGTCAAACAGAGTAAGGAAACAACCAACAAGGTATTCCTATGACACTTCTTATTTGACTCAGAAGAATTATGCTTACTTAGTAAAGGAGGATGAAGAACCTCAAAATTATAGTGAAGCACAAGGTAAGGAAAAATGGGAAGAAGCAATGAAGGAGGAGTTCAATGCACTTGAGGAAAACAAAACTTGGGCACTTGTTCCAAAACCAAATGGTAAGAAAGTGATTGGAAATAAATGGGTTTACAAAGTTAAGAAACTTGCAGATGGAAGGATAGCCAGATACAAAGCTAGACTGGTGGTCAAAGGCTACGCTCAGACGCATGGCATAGACTATGATGAGACATTTAGTCCGGTGGCAAAGATGTCAACCATAAGGACATTGATTGCTATAGCAGCATCAAAAGGATGGAAGCTAAGTCAATTGGACATAAAGAATGAATTTTTAAATGGATATATATCAGATGAAGTCTACATGGAACAACCTGAAGGGTTTGTAAGTTCTAGTTACCCAGATCATGTTTGCAGATTAAGAAGAGCTCTCTATGGATTGAAGCAAGCTCCAAGAGCTTGGAATTACAGACTTGTGAAGTATCTCAATGATCTTGGATACCAAAGCTCAAAGGCTGATGCAAGTCTACTCATTAAGAGAACAGATCAAGGTATGATCTACATTTGTATTTATGTAGATGACATTATAATCACAGGAACCTCAGATGAAGGAATCAAGGAGGTAAAAAGATTGCTTGAAAAAGAGTTCAAGATCAGTGATCTAGGAAAGTTATCATACTTTCTTGGAATGGAAGTCACATATACAAATCATGGTGTATATGTTTCGCAAGAAAGATATCTCCTAAACTTACTGAAGAAGTTTAACATGGAGAATTGCAGAGAAGCTTCAACACCGCTTGAAGTCAATCATAAACTCAGCAAATATGGTGGCGCAGAGTTTAAAGATATGAGGAAGTATCAGTCATTAGTGGGAAGCTTAATTTATGCTACACTTACAAGACTTGATCTCAGTTATGCAGTGGGAGTTCTCTCACAGTTCATGCATTGTCCGAAGGATCAACATTGGGTTGCAGGACAAAGAGTTCTTAGATATATCAAAAGAACTATAAAAGAAGGATTATATTATCCTTCTACATCAGATATAAAGCTAAGAGCATACAGTGACTTAGACTGGGTAGGAGGTCAAGATGACAGAAGGTCAACACATGGGTATATGATATACCTGGGAGATAAGCTTGTAAGCTGGTGTTCAAAGAAGCAACACACAGTGGCTTTATCATCAATAGAAGCAGAATATAAAGGACTTGTGGAAGTAGCTAAAGAAGTGATATGGATGCACACCTTGTTCAAAAGTATGGATATTAATCAAGGTATACCTATCATACATGGAGACAATAGAGCTCATTCTATCTTGCAGCAAATCCAGTATTTCATGCAAGAACAAAACACATAGAAATTCAATATCATCTCCTGAGGGAAAAGGTAATGGAGAAGGAGATTGAAATAGTATTCACTCCTACGAAAGATCAGATTGCAGATATTCTTACAAAGAGTTTGGATGGAGTAAAGACAAGCAGATTCAAAGAGATGGCAGGTATAAAAGAAAAGAAGAATATATGAAAGATCAGAGAATGCAAATTAGTGATTGAGGGGGAGCTGTTGAAGAATCACTCACAAATTTGACATACAGAGAGACGTAAAGACAAAGAAAGACAAAGAAAGACAAAGAGAAGCAGAAACAAAGCATTCAGAAAATCAAGCCTTAGTGAAGGGACAAATTCATGACTGTAATATAGTTCATAGAAACTTCTAGAAATACGAGTTTTGAATCTCGGAACAAAATGTATATATATATGAGGTAGAAGATCATAAAAGTGAGAGAAGAAGGGAGTAGAAAGAGCGCATAGAACCAGAATAGAATAGCGTATATAGAAACTAAGGATAGTGATATAGAAGACGCCAGCGATTGCGTATGTAGAGATGAATAATAGAACCTGAACTGCCGGGTATTCATCTGAGAGAGATGGTAAGGAATAACTACTCAGAGTAGGAGAGTTTTTCCATAGCTATGAGCAAAGTGAGGCCAAGCTATTTTTGTACACATCTTCTCTAATATAAAACACATGTTCATGTGAAAGATTGAGCGCATTTTTCTTATGTGAAGAAATCTGAGTGATTTCATGTTACTGTGAAAGTTAGTTAACAATTATAGTTTTCTCAGTAAATATTTTCCGATACATCTACAAGTTAGATCTCGCAACATAGTGTAAAGTTTTTCATGAGAGATAGCTCATCTTGAAACCAGTAGTCTCAAGTATAAGTTGATCAAAAGACTTCTGTGAAACGGGACAAGTACGCACAGTACTGTGTCTGAAAGTAAAGACATCCAAAACTGATGAAGTTTTTTTTCTTAAACTCCAGATAGTGTTCATTCATTGAAGGAAGCTCAGATATTACTTCCTTACTTCATCAACAATCATTTAAAGTAACTACAACTAGAATTGCAATTGATTCCGGTAACATTCCGGTACAATTATGGTGAGATCACGGTGACAGTCCGGTGAAGTTCCGGTGATATTCCGGTGAGTTCAAAACACAGGTTTGACACGTCTAAGTGAAAAAAAGTATATCTAACAGTAAGCTAACAAAGAAATGTAAAGATTGAAGTAAACTAGATCAGAATTGAAGCTTGAAGGAAAAGTAAAGTTTTATGTAAAGTGAATTTTCAGATTTCGCTAAAGATAGTTATAAAGTTTTCAGTTTCAGGAAGCTTGCTAAGCTATTGATGATTATAGAGGTGTTCTAACATCCCTCTAGTTTAGTTCTTGTGGCGTGGTGAATTTTGCAGTTGAGCTTTAACTAGTTAAGCTCACTCGCAGCGTCAACAATAGTACAAGAGTTCAAGAGTTGATGATAAGCTTGTTAGAAATCAACACGTGGCTATGGTGAAAGCTTCCCATTTTTCATCTACCTTTATTCCATTGATCACTTGCCTCACTATCTTCTCTTCATCAACGATCTCTCCAATGCTTCCAAATTGATATTTTAGGTCCTTCATTTTGGGGACAAAATCAGTCACACTTTGCTTGGGCATCTTTTTTAGTGTGGTTCTTGAGTTGCTTGTCCTTTGCTTTTGAGGATTGGCATCATCTCATCTCGATATATGTAACCATAGAGGTTTCTCCCGTGAAGATAAGCTTCCATTCTAAGTAACCAAGCTGAGTACTTACCTCAATCCAATTTTTCTATGGATGAAGAAAATCCATCTCCCATGTTGATTTGTTATTGCTCTCATACCACTATGAGGAGATGGATAAGTAGGTTTCAGCAATGAGCTGATGTTGCATAATACCTACTCTACACCTACCAAGTTAACTCTAAATATGCTTAATAGACTCCTTTAGCTTCACAATAATGCATTTGGAACCACTAAGTGTCTTGGAGCATCATTCCCAAAAAAATGCATCAAAACAAATAACTTGCATGTACTAAAAATGTGAAGAAACCTTTTATACTGGGAATAGAAGTGCTCAGTAATTTGTTTAGAGCTCATAACCTGGTATGAATTGACCAGAGAGATTTTGCACACATCAAATTCTTTAGCTAACTAAAGCAATCAAAAATGATTCTAACAAGTGAGGGGGGCATCCCGACATTTCAGGATCTAGAAGGTGTGCAAACATAGTCATGTTCTATAGTTCATATCTATAGATCCTATAAACCAAATGTCATGCAAATTGATATACAAGTAATAGGCACTTTACTCTAACTAAATCTAGTTAAAGTACAGAAAATGATTGAGTACACACAGAGAAATCCACTCCACAAGGTCACTAAAATGATGAAGATGTTGCAAAGAGCAGTAGACAGAGATAAACTTGAAGTAATGTATCACAATGTTTATGCTAATGAACATATGATACAAGAGAAGTGTATTGGACTACTCATACATGAGGTGAGCTCAATGTATGATCACTAAAGTAACTCAATGCCTCTTAGAATGGCTCCCTTAGCTCGTGACTAAAAGCATGTCTATTTATACTCATATTTTGAGTTTGAATTTGAATTCTCCTTCACCTAAAAGTGATCCTACAGTTTAGGGATGATTTGAATTGATTCTTCCTACCTCATGAGTCATGGGTTCAGCTCCCTAGCTTCATGATATTCCTTATTCTCCTTGCTTTTACATTTATCCAAAGTAAATATGCCCAAAATGACTAGCATAGGTTCACATGAACTTCCTTCCTATGAAGAGAAAAAATGATGTGTACTCTTGAAAGATTAGCCAAGCACTTAGGCTTGCTAACTGCACCAACATGAAGACATGTGCATAAATTATAGTTAATGTATAAAAGCGTCAAGTAATGCATGTAAAAAGATAACATCCACCTCACATGACACTTCTTACATAAAATGTGTATCGTGATACTTGGTGCAGTAGCAAACACAAATCGAGTGATATCTCTCAACTCCAATACCCAAATATATTCAACATTGGGATCTTTTTGAAGCTCTAATGAGATGAATCCAATGCTAGTGAAAATACTCAATCAAACCTCTATGCTTCAAGTTATGGACAAAAATCTAAGTGGCAAGAAATACCAACTTTCACTTCTAGACTTCTTGTGCTTCACACACACGAGTGGCACTAAGTACAAGTGTCTATGCTTGGGTAGAGGGAAAAGCATCCATTTACATTGATTTTGATTATGTTGGTTGTGTAGACAATCGGAAGTCTACATCAAGGTACATTTTTCATTTTGTTGGAGGTTCTATCTTTTGGAGATCTCATCTTCAAGAATGTATAGTTGTTTCCACCAGAGAAATAGCATATGTTGCAATAAGTGATGCATGTAATGAAGCATTGTGGCTTTCTCGTGTTGCTTGTGATATGGGTCTACCTCATCATGTACCTCGTTTGCTCAGTGATAGTCTTAGTGCCATTGATGTGGTTAAGAATCTAGTCTATCATGCAAAGAGCAAGCACATTGAGGTGAGCTATCACTTCATTAGAGATTGCTTAGCCATTGAGCACATTATTCTTGAGAACATTCATACTCAAGATAATGTTACAAATGCTTTGACTAAAGCTCTACCATAAGATATCTTTTGACACTATTGTCACTTGATGGGGGTTACTTGATTCATGATCTTAAACAATTACTTCCATATTGTGTAACATGCCCATCGGGTGGGAGGTATAGTTTGTATACATACACTTTGGTATTCTTTATCATTCTTTATTTTTTGTCCCATAGTCACTTTGGCCATATTGGCCTTTGGTGGGAGATTGTTATTGTTAGAGTCCATGTGAAAGGCAATATGTCCGTCAAAAACTTTTGTATATGTTCTTTAATAAAACATATAGTGGTCTCATCAGCCACAGATTGTAAGTTCAAAAGTATTTGGAAAACCTAAGAAATCTCTGTTTGTGTCCCTTTGTGCAAGTTTCTTTTTTGTGTATTCTATGTCATGGAGAAGGAGATAAGGAAGAGAGCTCACACGCACACTCTCACAATCAAAGAGAAGCACACACATAGATTGAGGCAAGGAAGAATGATCTTCTTCTTCTTCTTTTATTACATAAAAGGAATGTACAAGAATGACCTAAAAACAACAATACAAAAAGTGCAATATATAAAGAATAGTACATAAGGAGAAACCTAATGTCTGCAAATGAGTGAATGGCAAGGGACAAATGTGCCATCACTCTCAATAGATAAATGTAGTAAAGCTCAATGACGTATCCCTGACATATACTAGCATGACCAGTGTACATGTCAAAGAAATGAAAAACTGATATGTGTCATCCTAGATCATCACATGTTGAGCTTGATACCTCAACACTCCCCCTGCAGCTCAATGTCATATCCTCTACTCCAAGCATCTTCCAAAACGTCTTTAGCTTCTCTGCTCCAAGTTCTTTTAGTGAAAATATCAACAACCTACTCATCTGCTCTCACATAGACAAGATCAATATCACCTGATAATACCTTCTCTTTGATGAAGTGATAATGTACCTCAATATGCTTTGTTCTAGCATGGAAAACAGGATTCCATGCTAATTGTATGCTACTAAGATTATCACAATAGATGGTGATATGCTTTTGCACTTGCACACCTAAATCTACAAGTAGCATCTCTAGCCATGGTGCCTCACATGCTTCCATTGTAGCACCTCTATACTCAGCCTCTATACTCGACAAAGCAACAACGGGTTGCTTCTTACTACTCCATGTAGTAGTTTCACTCCCAAGTGAGAATAGAAAACCACTAGTAGATCTTCTATTTGGAATTCTACCAGCCCAATCTGCATTGGTGTATCCATGAACCTGCAAATCTACACCTGCTTCATAAAACAATGCATAATCCAAAGTTCAAGACTCTTTTCTGAACCGCTTGAATCTCCATCAACGTCTTCAAAAACCTAAACATGTTTTACTACCAATAGAAGGCTTTTCTTTACCTTTCTTGGATGTACTTGATGAATTTCCTAGACTGAAATTTCCAAGCGATCTTCCACTCCATAGATTTGAGTTGGAACTATTGCTTGATGATGTATCCAGCCCACTCAAAACTTGAGATTTTACACTTGATTTTTCAGCATTTTCTTTGTCATTTGGTTCAAGATTTAGTCCTTCTTTGGCATTTGCATAGAAGCTTGAAATTTCATCAAATACCACATCTTTGCTTACCTTCACCTATCATGTGAGTGGGTTATAACATTTATACCCCTTTTGCTCAAGGGAGTACCCAATAAAGATACATCTTTCTGATTTTGGATCAAGCTTTGTCCTCAAATCATCTGGAACATGTACATATGCAATACAACCAAATATTTTCATATGTGATAAGTTTGGCTTTTTACCTGTAAACTTCTCTTCAAGTGTAACTTGATGTACAGCACATTAGCAAGATGTTTTACCTTTCCATCCTCCATAGACATTGCTATGTTTCTTGTATGCTCGATAGGGAGTGATGTGTCATCACTTGTTTCAACATATCCAAGGACTGGCAATTTTTACAAAGTACTAAACCATTCTACATGACGAGTCATGTGATTTGAAGCACCTAAATCAACATACCATACATTATCATTCGATTTTGAAACATTGGCAGACATCGTATTCATCATGTGATGTTGAACCATGAACAACTTCTTAAAATCATTTGCGCTTGTGGATGCACAACTGTTTTGCTGCCTACTGTTATTTAGATTCTTCAACTTGCAATCACGTTCAAAGTGTTTAGGTTTACCGCAATTCTAGCATCCTTTATTATCATTACTTGAATCATTTCTTTGGAAAACTTTGCAGCCTCTTTGGCTCCCCCTGCCTCGAAACTGTCCTCTACCTCGTGCATGATTTTATTGTTGACCTAGGTCTTGTTTATTGTGTCCTCTTCCACTTTTGAAGCCTCTATCTCTACCTCTTCCTCTGCCAGGGTAGAATACCTATTCAGAACTAGGTTTTTCTTTGGAGTTGGAGTCCTCACCAAGATTCTTTTCTTCAATAATCAACATGGATACCAAGTCAGCAAAATTCAAAATATTTTTTCTAGTCGGAATGGACATTCTGAACTGCTTATATGCAGCTCCTAAACCATGAAGGCATACTTCCACCTTATTATCATCATCTAGATTCATGCCAATAGATGCAAGTGACTCACATATGCTTTTGATTTTCAGGGTGTAGTCACTTACAAACATGCCCTTTTTCTCCAGTGTATGTAGCTCGTTCTTGAGTTGTAATTTTTTTGCATTTGTATTGGTCTCATACAGTGTGACAAGACTGTTCCAAGACTCTTTCAGAGTCTTGGCATCTTGTATGTGCCCAATCATGCTATCTTGTCTGCTAACAGATAGCCAATACCTTACCTTTCATGCTCCTTGATTCCAAACTTCATACACTCTTAATTGTTCTGTAGTCCGATTCCTCTCTGGTAACTGCGTAGCATTTTCATTCTCTCCTTTGATGTACTTCCAGTAGTCTTTTCCCATGAGGAAATTCCTCATTCTGAATCTCTAAGCATGGAATATTAGGGGGAAAAATGAACCCTGCATGGGCCTTTTAGATTAAGAGATGATTAGTGAAGGACCAATGAGAAGAGGGTGGTGGCCACAGTCTTCTCCCTTGATCATCTAGACTAAGCATAGGCTTCCCTTGTTTCTTTGTGGTCATAGGTGGTATGAAGGACTAAAAACCATAATTTCTTCTCCAAAAGTGGTTTTATAGGCCTAGATTTTGAACCACAGCCGTTTGGTGAATGCAAGAATCTAATGGATCATGTAAATGTCAGAAAAACGTCTTCATACAATCTAGTCTCTTAGATGTAGAAAAGATCTAATGCTTTAGCTTGAAAATCTTGAAAAAAATGTGCCTTTGTATCTCCATTGTTGATCTACTTAAAAGGGAGTGGTCTAGATTCATTTGTCTTGAATTTTGGAATGCTTTGAGTTGTAGCCATTGGATCACTTCTAGATCCAATAGTTGTGAATCCTTATTCTTTAGAGGATCCCAAGATCGAATCACAACCATCAGTTCTTGATCCATTGGACGTAGGAGAATTCACCCCATGATGGAACTGTACCTCCTCTTTTGTCTTTTTCTGCCAGTCTACATGCTCTCTCACTTCATTGAATTCTTGAAAATTTGTCTTTTTGTGACAGACAAACTCCTTTCAATCCAAGCCATCCGTGAGCATTTCATCCAATGAACAAGAATGCCCACGATTGTTCATTACTTGGGATATGTTTTGTATTCTTTTGGCATGCACACTGAAGAAGATCATAGCCGTTGGTGCGTGATTATCCAAGGGATACGATTTCCGATGACTATATTCGACATGAGCACATTCCTTAAAGGAAATATTTTATTGCAAAACCACTAATGGTTTTTTTTTTGTGGCCTTCATCCCTCTTTTTGTTAATTTTAATTCCTAAAAATTAGGAATCCTTCCAAGGCCCATGGAGGGTTCACTTTTTTCCCTAATGAGTTGTTCTTGTCTAGCCTATGGCCCATAAGCTGACTCATTCCATCTACATTTGCCATTTTTGAAGCAATTCACAACACTGCAAAACACTACAAGCAGCTCTTCTCCTTGAACATTGTCGCACTATGACGTGATAGTTTGATCTCAGAAAAACACAATTTTCCTGTATCAATAGTAACGGAATTGCTTGAAATTTTGGATCTAGAATAGTGTTGACAAACACGATGCAAGTTAGAGTTTTGCAAAGAGCTTGATATCTCAACATTCTACAGCCTCTATGTGGAGCACTGTGTGTGGCATCTATAGCTCATTTTTCTACTTCGAGGGTATCATCGTGGATCTCTTGAGAAGAAGAGTTCATTGTGGTGCATCACCATTGAAATACTTCAGAAGGTATGCTTCTTCTCTTCATGACTCTCATCCTTCATGTCTGTAATGCAATCTTTAACCCATCCAAATGCTTCCTTGATTAATTGATGCATGAAGAGGATGGTTTTCCAGTTGCCTTGATAATCCATATATTTAGCTTTTGGGATTGATGGCTTATCTGTTGTAGGATGCAATGTGTTCATTACTTGCATGCATCTTTCAAAGCAGACTTATAGATTGGAAGCTTCAAGTAAGCCACAATTCTTGATTTAGTCCAAGTGTCCATCGTTATTGGTAATTCATGTAGGATGCAAAAATCTAAACTCATTACTGAAAACTAATGGTTACACGCCATGATTCTGATGGTGATAAAAAAGAGGTGTTCACGAGCTTGCTCATCATCTCGAAATCAGTGACCTCTTGCCTTAATTGCACACTCCAAAGGAAATTCATATAATTTCATAGGTTGGGTTGTCTCTAAATCTTCGAAAGCCATCTGTAGTTAAACCCCAATAACTGATTAATATGGGCCAATATGAAAAACTTGTATTGCTCATTGTGCTCATGCATCCAACATCCATCCTTTAAGTGAGTCCCATCTCACAATAGTTGAGAGAATCATGGTACTTGAAGATTTTTTTTTTCTAAGAAGAAACATCAAATGGTTATTCATAGCCAAAGCAGAAAGTTGGTTGTAATTAATAGAAATTCTATGCTATTATAGTACACAAGAAGATCTATTTCCCATGAAGGAAATGTGCACCAATAAATAGTTTAAAGAAGCCATGTGCCGAATGTGAGGCTTTGTAGTGGGACCCTATTGTGCATACTCTATGTGCATTAAGTTCATCATAAGTGCAATTCTGACACTCGTTCTCCAATTGGTGTGTTGCTTGAGATTTCCTTGGTCTCCAAATTTGATGTGTCTTTGTAGCTTTATGTCAATCTTTCTTCAATGTTGTTTGGTGTGGTTCTAGTACTATGTTATTTATTTTTATATGACATATATATTTGCCTCGTTCAGGCTTCCTTGACCTCTTTGACCTTGGTACTCTTTGATTTGCTTGGGATTTTGTAGTAGTCTGTGTTAGGCTACTACTCACTTTGGCTAATATTTGGATTTATTCCTTTGCTTTTTCCAATGTCTTCTTTGGGATCCATACTTGCTTTTGTTGTATTTAAGCCTCAATGAGTTGTTTGGGTAGCCATACTTGAGTTTTCCTTGAGTTGACTTGTTGCATTTTGGATTCCTTCATTGACTTTCTTCATCTATTTTGGTTGTGCTTGTTGTTGCTTGCGTTCATACTCTTGAATTTGGTCCTTGCAAATCCATATCTGCTCAATTTTCCTCTTTGGTTGTTGTCTGTTTCTTCCTTGTGTTGCATTTGTTAAGAATTTTTCGTGTTCCTCTCTAGAACGAATGACCTCACTAAGGCTCTTTGATATGATGTCTTAAGAAGGAGGGGTTGGCTAATCACATGTAGAAGAAAAAGAAGTTTCATTGACACTCAAGAGTTTCTATCTATCTATCTATCTATCTATATCTTTTTATCTATCTACCTATTGATCTATCTATCTATCTATCTATCTATCTATCTATCTATCTATCTATCTATCTATCTATCTATCTATTGATCTTTTTATCTATCGATCTATCTATCTATCTATCTTTTTATCTATCTATCTATCTATTGTTCTATCTATCTATCTATCTATCTATCTATTGATATCTCTATGTATCTGTTGAGCCCATCAAAGTCATATTGGTCAAAGTCAACATGGTCAAAGTCAAACTGTTCTATGGTCAACATGGTCAAAGTCAAAGGGTTCAAAGTTCAGTTATCAAGGTGCACCAGTAGTGCATAATGTATTATTGAAGGGAAAATTGTGAATTTATGTGAAGAGGAAGCGTACGCAAAAGTGAAAGTATGGCCCCCCATTTAAAATTTTGTTATTGTCCTAAAGTCACTACATGACAAAACAAGGATTCATTGGCTACACCCATTTGGAGACAATCTTGGGACATAAGAGTCAGCACCAAGATACTCTATTAGTTAGGAGCGTACATAGGTGAACTGAAACTCAACTCAAGGCATGCATTATTCTTGGTTAGACTAAGAAAGGTGAGCATAGTCTACACTAGGAGAGAGGTAGAGAGAGAGAGAGACATACAGAGAGAATGTGCGACATAGAGAAGCAAGTGCAAGGTGTTCAAGAAGTGTAACTTAGGTGTGTGCAGAGGAGTGCTAAGCAAGGCAATCAAGGGTCACAAGGTCCCTTTGAAGCTATGTGTGCATCGATAGAAGGTGTGCATCCCTCCTCCCCTATTGGAAGCTTGAGTGCAAGGTGTGCACGAGTGCAAGCTCTTGGAGAAGATAAAGGTTTGGTGCAAAGAAGGTCAGTGGCAGAAAGAACCTTGGGTATTTTGTAACCTTGTTTGATTGTGTACTCTTTGGGATTTTTCACAGAGAGCATTTGGCTTTGTGCTATACATCATCATTGTACTTTTCTCTTTATAATCAATCTATAGAAGATTCTGGTGTCTGTATTTTTCTTCTTATCCTTCTTCCTTCTCCTATAAACACTCAAGTCCTTTTCTGCACAAGGATCCCCCAACAAAATTTGGCATGCTTGGTGGGACAAAAAGGAGGCTTGAGCATAGGAGAAGCAATAATTGCAAAGTGAAGAAGAAGTACAAAGGTACCGACAATACTGTATTAGCTTAAGAGGTAATCTTTATTCTAGCGGAATTCTCTTAGCCTAAGAGGAGTATGAGCAGATCATGACCGCAACGCGGTCTCAAATCTTCAGGGTTCCTTGCAAAGCAACAAGAAGGAAGGTTATTAGAAGATCCATCAATCCATTGTTATCGACATCACCAGTAAAGAATATGGCAGCCCAGGTAGACTTGGAAACTTTACTCTCTAGATTAAATGTTTCCGTCTTTCAAGGGAGTAGCACAAGAAGACCCAGATGAGCATATTAGGAGATTTTTAGCCTTATGCAAAACAAGGGGTCTCATTGGAAGAGAAGATGCATTTTTTATTCTTTTCCCTACAACATTAGAAGGTCTAGCAAACAAATGGTTCAGTCAGTTTGCGGACAACCATTTCACCACATGGGACTTGATGAAGGAAGCATTTAGGACACAATTCCAACATGGGAACACAATTGAAAACATTATTGAGGAGTTAGAAAATCTAAGACTACGTCCTTGGGAGACCTTCCCAGAATTTTTCACCAGAGCCAAGGCATTGATGGCTAAATTGCCATATCCTCCCCATGATATTTTCATCAAGAAGTGGTTGGATAAACCACTTTCAATATCAACACAATCTAAAATAAAGGATTTAGTGTTATCGACAACAACAATAGAAGAATTTATTTATACAATCACAAGATTGGAGAAAATTTAGCATCAGTATGGGACAAGCTCTTCCAATTTATCATATCCTATGGGACCTGAGGACCCAGTAATTCAGCTAAGGAAAGAACTTGAGAACTTGAAAAGGAATAGACCCCATAAGGAGGAGGAAAGTGCAGTAACTCAACTGAGGTGAGAAATTGAGGCCCTAAAGCTACAAAAGGAAGAGGAAGCCCAAGCAGAAGAGCTTGCTCAACTTTGACAGGAGTTACAGGAACTCAGGGGAGGTGGCATCAAAAATGGATTATGATGCACCATGTGTAGCAAATAGGGTCATGTGGTAAGTGAATGTCCACTTTTAACTGTAACTTGCTAGTTATGCAGGAAAGCTGAACATGAGGCCCAGGAGTGTCATTCAAGAGGGATGTCTACACAACCATACTGGGCACAAGAAGAAGCCCAACCTCCAACTAATGTGATGGCAGTAGCACCTACTCAAGGTAACAATTATAACCAATGGCCTAGGAGTAATTTTGGAAATTGGCCTAGAAGGCCAATTATTTGTTTCAGGTGTGGAGAATGTGGGCACTATCAAAATAAATGTACTCTACCAGAAAATGCCCCCCCTTGTAGGAATTGCCCAGAAGCGAGGGACCATTATACTAATTGTTGTCCTAAGAACTAGGCATCTTCATCTGGCCATGATTTCTATGTGCAAGGAAGAAGTTGCAAAACAAGTCAATGTGCGATCACCATCTACCAGAGTGGTGAAGTTAGAAGAAATCGAATCTTTTGCAATGCAGATAAAAGTCAAATAGAGCCCATGCTCTTAAGGAATCAGAAGCTTCAAGACTACTCAAGTCCATGAAAAAGGAGGTCAGTATTTTTTATTTAATAAAGATGGATGTGAAATTCAGGTCAGAGCTATTGCAGATAATTGATTAGGCTTTCAGAACAAGTTTAGTGGAAAAGACTGCTATTATGCATAAAGATAGAGTTGTAGGGGAAGCCCCCCTCATAGATTATAAGAGCCCTTGGCTAACATTCACTATCAGAAGATATGAGTTTCAAGGAGTTATTATGGATGGCGGTTCTTGCATCAACTTGATGTCTAAACATACCATGAAAAAGATTGTACTACAACCTTCAAGACCTGCCAATTTCACTGTAACATTGGCAAACCAAAGAATAATAAGGCTTATGGGAGTGGTCCCTAGAGTCCGAGTTGAGCTACAAGGTACCATCTTTAACTTGGATTTTGTTGTCTTAAGGCTGCCACAGGTAGAAGGAAGTTTCCCCCTGTTGATTGGAAGACCTTCGTTAAGGCATGCCAATGTGCTGCATGACTCGGGTAAGAACACAATGTGGGTAAAGCAAGAGGGAAAAGAGTTGCAGCATATATTTTTAGAAGAAGGACCAGACAATCAAAAACATACCAGCATGATGCAAACAATTGGTATTTGTATGGAAGAAAAATTATTGGACAACCCAGAGGCAGATCTTTATGAAGAAGGGAATTCATATGAAGAAGAAAACATGTTGGCCTGGCTCCATGCAGAAGACCCATCTTTCTGCTATGGAATTTTTCCAAACTCAAGTAGAGAGGAAGTCTATGAAGGAAAAGAGGACATCATTCAAGTTATTGATTCGAGTGAAACAGTCTCAACCAAAGGCCATAGAAGAAAGAAGAAAATAAAAGCCCTTAAGTGCAACAGTGATGAAACTTCTTCAAATCCTACATTAATGGCCGCTTTTTTATGGATACTGGTATGGATATCATCTCTTATGTCAATTTTTATGATAGTAAGTGCAAGGCTTTACAAGAATGTGGAGGGGTAGTCTTTGGAAACAAAGGATTACATTGGTTGAAGAAGCTAGAATGTTGGAGTTAGACGTCTACGGAAGCACGCGAACAGCACAAGGAAGAAGAAGAAGCTTGGAGCACAACACACAAGAGTGAATGTATTACTAGAGAATGTACAAAGATAAGTAGCCCATTAGGTCAATAGGCGTATATACAAGCCGGGGAAAAAAACCTCCTAAAGAGGGAAAAAAGTGCCCCGGCAGTCCTAGAGTGTTCACACACATCACTACCTAAATATATCAACAAATCCCTCCTGGGAGTGATGCGGTGAACAAGGAGCTGGCACTCATGTATAAGGAAGTGCCAAGCTATGTGGAAATCACTCCACAAAAGGATGTAAGCCCAAAGCTTTGCGGAAAGCTTCAAACTTCTCCCTAGGCAGAGCCTTCGTGAAAAGGTCTGCAATGTTCTCCTGCGTGGGCACATATGCCAAGCTGATCTCCCCAGCAGAGAACCTCTCCCTGACATAGTGATAATGCACCTCAATGTGCTTAGTGCGAGCATGGAACACAGGGTTCCTCGCAACTGCCAATGCGCTCTGACTATCAGTGAAGATGGTGGTGGCAGAAGACTGGCCAACACCCAAATCAGCCATAAGGCGTCTGAGCCACACACACTCAACAGTCGTTGTGAAAGCTGCCCTATACTCAGCCTCACAACTGGAAGTGGCCACAGTAGGCTGCTTCTTGTTCAACCAAGATATACATGAGCTACCAAGCATGAAGCAAAAACCACTGGTGGACACACGAGTGTCATAGCAACCAGCCCAATCTGAGTCAGAAAAAGCATGCAAATCTGGCGGTAGTGATCCCCCCTTGGGATAAAACAACCCAAGTAGCCGAGTACCACTCAAGTAGCGAAAGATGCGCTTAACCGCTTTCCAATGCGTGACTCCTGGGCAATGCATAAACTTGCTCATCTGTGAGACAGCAAACTGAATATCTGGCCGAGTAATGCATAAGTAAATCAAGCATCCAACAGCCTACTGATAGAGAACAGCATCAAATGCATCTCCAGCATCATGAAGACTCAATCGTAAACCTGTCTCCATAGGAGTGGCAATAGGCTTACAGTCTTCAAGGCCAAAACGCTGCAATAATGTGTCAATATATTTCGTTTGACACAAAGCCATTCCACCATCAACTTGCATAAACTGAATGCCCAAATAGTGATGCAAATGCCCCAAATCAGACATCTCAAATGAGGCATGCAAATCAGCCTTGAAATCAGCAATATGCTTCTCAAGAGGACCAGTGAGCAGCATGTCGTCTACATAGACAACAATGATCAAAAGCACATCATTAGCACGCTTAACATATAAGGTGCTTTCAGTTGGACTGTTCTCAAAACCATGTGCAATCAGATAGGCATGTATTTTCTCATACCAAGCACGTGGTGCTTGCTTTAAACCATATAACGCCTTCTTTAACCTGCACACCTGGTTTTCATGCCCTTTCTGCACAAAGCCACGGGGCTGAAAAACATACACTTCTTCATGCAAGTCACCATTCAGAAATGTTGTTTTAATGTCCAACTGATGTACATTCCAACCATGATGGGCTGCAAGTGCACAAATGCTCCGAACAGTAGTCATACGGCATGTAGGTGCAAAGGCATCATCAAAATCAATGCCTCTTTCCTGCGCATAACCCTTTGCAACAAGCCTAGCCTTATACCTGTCAACTGTACCATCAGGTTTACACTTCAGCTTGTATACCCACTTAGTGCCAATGGCCTTCTTGCCAGGAGGCAAGTCACATAAAGACCATGTACCATTCTTCATTATAGCATCATATTCAGATTGCATAGCAGCCATCCAATTTTCTGAATTTTGTGCTTCATCAAAAGAAACAGGCTCATTCTCATCACAGAGACTAGATGCAGCCATAGCATAGCAATCTGATGCAAAGGAGGTACTATGAGAGCCTGAACGAGTACGATATGACAAAGGTGCATCTAATTTGCTGTCACGCAAAGTCTGCACCAGCCATTTTGGCATAGTTTTTGCCTGTTCAATATCAGCTCTCTCATCAACAAGTGCATCATGTAAATCTGCATCAGAAATGGAATGATCTGCATCATCATATGAAACCTGCAAAGGCTGAGAAGTTGCCTCATTAGGACCAGCGCTAGCCTGTCCACTTGTAAAAAGAGGCATCAAAGTATCATACATGTCTTTGGAGCTAACAGATGTCTCCTTAGTACATGAAAGCAATGGCTGAATAGCATCTTCCACAAAGACAACATCACGGCTAACCAGAATGCGTTTAGTCTGTGGATGATATAGACGATAGCCTTTACTTACAGAACTGTACCCAACAAAAATACATTTTACTGCCTTATCATCCAATTTTCTGCGATGTTGTTCAGGCACTAATGCATATGCCAAACAACCAAAAACACGCAGATGAGCAACAGATGGCTTGCGGTCATGCCAAGCCTCATATGGAGTGATAGACTGCAACGCTTTCGTAGGACACCTGTTCAGTACATATGCTGCACACAAGACAGCCTCAAGCCAGAAACTATGTGGTAAAGCCTGACTTTTGACCATGCACCTCGCCATCTCCATGAGTGACCTATTCTTTCGTTCAGCAACTCCATTCTGTTGAGGTGTATACGGCACTGTACACTGGTGTTTTATCCCACGTTCAGCCAGAAATGCATTAAAGTCTAAAGACATATATTCCCCCCCTCGATCAAAACGGAGGGTGCCCATTTTACATGCTAACAGGTTTTTAGCCAAAACCAAAAACTGTTTGAAGCACATGAACACTTCGGACTTTGCTTTGAGTGGATATACCCATGCATGCCTGGAAAAATCATCAATGAAAGTCACGAAGTAAAGGTAATTTCCAAAAGAGGGTGTCTGCATAGGACCACAGACATCACTATGTACAAGCTGCAATTTCTGCATAGCCCGAACTGAACCATCTTTTGGAAAGGAAGAACGCTGCATTTTGCCCAAAATACAGCCTTCACAAACATGTTTTCCAGGTGCCTCAAGTTTGGGCAAAGAGGACACCATTTCAGATTTCTGCAGGCGTAACAAACTAGCAAAATTCAGATGACCAAAGCGTGCATGCCAAAGCTTTGCATCTGACATAGCCTGAGAATCATGAACTGCACATGCCGAATCATTCACAGATTTTTCATAGTCTATGAGCTTATACAGCCCACGACATAAAATGCCAGAAGCAATAATCACATCGCCATTTGAGATATCATGGACTGTACACCTGTCATCAACGAATTTCACAACCAAGCCAATCTTGGCTAATGCAGAAACTGATAACAGGTCCTTTTTGATCCCTGGCACAAATAAAGCATCTGACAAAGTGAAAGAACTACCATCAGTAGTAGTCAGAATGATCTTACCAACTCCCATAACAGGATAAGAGGAGTTATTGGCGCATGTGACAGGATTCCCTGTAGGGGCAGGCTCGAGTGAAGAGAAGAAACTACGCTGCAAGGTAATATGTTTGGTTGCCCCACTGTCAAAGTACCAAACATCTGAGTCTACTGCAGACATGCACAGATCATGAGAAGATGGGTCAAAACTGCAGACAGTAGTAAACGCCCATTCTTCTTCCTGCACAAGATTTGCAGACTCTGTTTTTGGTGTAGAGGCCTCTGCAACAACCATTCCAGCCTCTTTCGTCTTTGCCTCTTTAGCAGCCAGTTTTGGACAGTTCTTTATAATATGATCATTTCCTTTACAGTACTTGCAGAACAATTTTTGCTTTTCTGATTTCTTCTCATCTTTATCCTGGTTCTTCGATTGTGCAGCATTTGCAGATTTCTGCTTACTGATAAAAGAGCTCCATTTTCCTTTGCCCTTCTGACTAGCCAGGAAAGCTTGATCTGCAACACGCATAATGGACCTGTTCTGCCTGGACTGATCTTCCTGCAACAGAACAGAGACTAATTCCTCAAATGACAAGGCATTCGGATTGCCTTTCATCATCAATCGAAGAGTAGAGGCAAAACTCTGATATGAATCAGGAAGGCCATTCAGAACGGTCTGCACAAGTGAGCTATCTGGTATAACCTCATCAGCAGAAATCAATTGTTCCTTCAGGTCTTTGATCTTTGTAAGAAAATTGTCCATCGAATCACCTTCATTCATGTGCTCACTCTCCGATTGTTTTCGGAGGTAAGCAACACGAGCCTCATTCCTAGCCTGGTACAAAGTGGTAAGTGTATCCCAAGCATCCTTTGCTGTTCTGCAAGAGCGAATGTGAGGAATAATGGCACGTTTGACAGACAAAGCTATCAATGCATGTGCCTGGGCATCTCTGCCATCCCAACGAATCTGCTCTGCAGTAGGTGCAACAGAAACAGCAGCACGAACAGGAATCTGCGGAATATCATCTTCGACACCATCTTCATCAGCTCCAACACCTGTATTTGCAGTACCTGTCGTTACAGGTGTAACAGGACGTCTTTCAACACCCTGCACAATGTTCCACAATCCTTTTGCAACCAGTACATGTCGCATCATATAAGCCCATAATGGGTAGTTGGTACCATCCAACTTATCCTCAACAGCCAACATACGGAATACATCACTGCTTTCAGCCATGGCCGGTGACTAAAATACCTTGATGCAGAAAATTGACTGTATCTCAAAAAGTTGAACAGAACTCCCAGACGAGTTCTGCTAGACCTGTAGCAGACTTCGAGACGCTTAAACTGGCGAACAGAAACTGGTATATACCTTTGGCACAAAAGGACGAAATAGTCTGCACAAGCACTGCGATAGTGCGTTCGGAGGCCGAAACAAGCTCAGAAACACCCTGAGTATGCTCACCAAATTTTGTGCGAATCTGAGACTGCAAACGGAGGAGTGTCGACGGCGCCCTAGAAGAAGCAACGACCTGCTCTGATACCAATTGTTGGAGTTAGACGTCTGCGGAAGCACGCGAACAGCACAAGGAAGAAGAAGAAGCTTGGAGCACAACACACAAGACTGAATGTATTACTAGAGAATGTACAAAGATAAGTAGCCCATTAGGTCAATAGGCGTATATACAAGCCGGGGGAAAAAAACCTCCTAAAGAGGGAAAAAAGTACCCCGACAGTCCTAGAGTGTTCACACACATCACTACCTAAATATATCAACATAGAATAGGTAAAAGGAAATTTTGTAGATTAAGTCACACAGTAGCTAATATAGAGATACAAAAGATGGAGTATGGGGGAGATATTATTCCAATGAAAGATTTAGGGTGGCCCTATCAAATGGTCAATGTGCCCGAAAGGAGGATAGATCAAAG